>VMDO01025263.1:0-28502 GCA_007922755.1 Pedetes capensis
AGGAAGACTCATTAACAACCTGCGTTATGCAGATGACACCACTTTGCTTGCTGAAAATGAAGAGGATTTAAAACATTTACTGATGAAGATCAAAGATCATAGCCTTCAATATGGGTTATGACTAAACATCAACAAAACAAAAATCCTTACAACTGGGTCAGCACGCAACTTCACATTAAATGGAGAAAAGATTGAGGTTTTCCAAGATTTTACTTTGCTTGGCTTTATAATCAACACCTGTGGAAGCAACAGTCAAGAAATCCAAAGACGCATTGCTCTAGGAAAAGCTGTGGCAAAAGATCTCTTTAGAGTATTGAAAAGCAAAGATGTCCCATTGAAGACGAAGGTGCGTCTGACTCATGCCATGGTATTTTCAGTGGCATCATATGGTCGTGAAACCTGGACATTGAACAAGAGAGACAGAAAATGAATTGATGCTTTTGAATTGTGGTGCTGGAGACGTCTATTGAACATACCATGGACTGCCAAAAGAACCAACAGATCTGTCCTAGAAGAAGTACAGCCAGAGTGCTCCTTGGAAGCAAAAATGGCCAAACTGCGTCTTACATATTTCGGAAATGTAGTCAGGAGAGAACAATCCCTGGAGAAGGACATCATGTTTGGAAGAGTGGCAGGTCAACGGAAAAGAGGAAAACCCTCCACCAGATGGATTGACACAGTGTCTGCAACAATGGGCTCAAACATAAATAAGATTGTTTGCCTGGCACGGAATCGGCAAGTGTTTCAATCTGCTGTACATAGTGTCGCTATGAGTCGGACTCGACTCGACGGCACCTAACAACAACAACAACAATACTCTATTGCTGGCTGAGATTTAGCTCAGTTGGTAGAGCACCACTCTGAAGTCTCTGAGGTCCCGAGTTCGATTCCCAGCACCACAAAAATGGGAGAAGGGCATGGCAACCCACTCCTGAGGCAATCCTGAAATAATCAGCCATTGAAAACCCTATAAGGGTTGCTGTGAGTTGGACACAACTCGATGGCCCCTAACAACAACAACCATACTCTATTGCAGATATAAAATGCATTATGTTGAAGTATGTTCCTTTTCTACCTAATTTGTTTGGCATTTTACCAAGAAGCAATGTTGAATTTTATTAAATGCTTTTTCAGCTTCCATTGAGATGATCATATGGCTTTTTGTCCCTCAACCTGTTGATATGGTATATCATGTTTATTCATTTGCATATGTTGAACTATCCTAGCTACCATCTGGTTAGATTCTTTAAGCTTACTTTAACCATCAGAGAAGTTCATGGATTCCTGAAAGCTCTTGATGCTTGGTATGCAACATCATCTGGCAAAAAAATGAAAGCTTTTGCTCTCAGATCTTGGACAGGAAAATGATGCTCACTTTCACTCAACATAGTCCTAAAGGCCCTAGCCAGAGAAATCAGGCAAGAGAAAGAATAAGTGGCATCAAAATTGGAAAGGAAGAAGTCATATTTTCACTATCTGCAACGACATGTTATACATAGGAATATCCAAAGACTCCATCAAAATACTATTAGAACAAAGAAGTAAATTCAGCAAAGTTGTAGGATACAAAATCACCTTTAAAAACTCAGTAGTGTTGCTAGATGCCAGTAGCAGATTATCTGAAATAGAAATGAAGAGTGAAATCCCACTTGAAACAACTACAGAAAATATGTAAGATAAATTTTTAACAAAACAGGTGAAAGCAGGGGTGGAATATATGTACAATGAAACCCAAAAAAAGATGGTGAAAAAAATGGAAGAGGACACAAAACAGTGCAAAGACATTCTGTGTTTATGGATTGGAAGAAATAATATTATGAAAATATCTATACACTCCAAAGTTATCTACTTTTTCAATTCAGTCAAAATACCAATAGTATTATTCATGGAAATAGAAAAATAATAAACAATCCTAAAATTTGCCCATATCACCTGAGCATTGAAGGATTAGGATTTTTTTCCAGTCTTCATAATCTGTCTTTATTTGTGCCTATCTTTGTGCCAAGAATTCTAAGCATGCTTCTTACTTTCTCTGAACCAACAGTCACTTCCATTAATCACTAGGTGGTGGCCTAAATCTAGGTTTGCCATGAGCCTACTCTTGGTATGTTGCCGCTGTTTCAGCACTAGAGTGTGATCCAAGTCTAGGTTTGTCCTAAATCCACCACTGATGTGTTGCTCACAGGGGGCACAGAAAAAGTGTAGCTGACCCAACCAAGCCTCTTCCTGAGGCTGTGGTAGGTCAAAACATCTCATCCACAGTCACTGTCCAGTATTCAGGCACTACAGAATTCTGCATAGTTCTGGGAACCCACAACTGGCAGTAATATAGGCAAAAATAGCTGTCCATCCCACCAGGGTACAGGCCTTATGTCAGGACAGGTATACAGACCTTATCTACAAGCTTGGTGGTCTGAAGTAGAGGAATGGTTTGTGGAGACTCCTTTTGGCCACCAAAACTGATCTTAAGCTGGGTTGAATTTGAGTCTTATAGGTCTAGGGACCTGTACAGTCAAGGGAGGATATCCCCAGCCTACTCTAAGGCTAGTACCAATTCAGGCCAAAACTTCCCATGGAAAGTTCTCTGCCTGATGTTAGGGCAAGTCTAGAGGCTCTGAATGCAAGTTCTGCCCTGAGTATGTTGCCTGTGGCTTCTGCCTTCTTGCATCTCCCCATGACAGGCCTAGCAAGGATCTCCAAGTAAAAGTCCTGTGCTAACTTTCATGCCCTATTCCCTAGTTAGTAGATACTTGTTCTCTCCTCTGCCACTCGTGTGGGGTAGGGGTGTTGCAGGAAGTCAGCAACCTGGTTAAAGCAGTTCAAGTGGCTTGGACTATGGGAATTGACCTAGAGGTAGGAGTGTTGTAGCTCTGCCTGGCACTAGGTTTCACCATGGTGACCCTGGTACTGGGTTTTAGGTCAAAGTTCAAGACTTTACACACAATCTCTCTCTCTCTCTCTCTCTCTCTCTCTCTCTCTCTCTCTCTCTCTCTCTCTCTCTCTCTCTCTCTCTCCCTGCCACAAGCAGGAAGCTTCTATCTCCAAACTGTTTTGCTTAGAGCTGAGACAGTAGTGACAAGGATAATTCTTTCCTTTCTGCCTTCTTCAGTGTGTCTTTTTATTATACCAAAACCAAGCACTGCAGTCTCTCACTTGGCTTCCTTAGCTCTCATGAAGACAGTTTGGTGCATGAATAGCTGTTTAAGCTGATTTGCCTGTGGCAAGGCAATTTTTGGTGGATTTTATTCAGTTGCCATCTTGTCCTATCTCTAGGTACTCATGTAGAATTTATTTATATGTGCCCCATACAAGAATTTTTGGCTTATATATGTTATTATCTTCTCCCATGTGGGTCTTACAGTTTCAGTATTTCAAGGATCTTTCATAAACAGAGATCTGAATTTCAATTTATCAATCTTTCCTTTATATTTAGTGTTTTTCATATCTGGTTTAAGAAACCTTTCCATGCACCAAGTTCATGATATTATTTTCCTTTCTTACATTGTAAAAACTAATGTCTTATTTTTCCCATTCAACTAATATACCTACACTTGATGTTTGTGTTTTTGAAATAGTTGTTAAGTTTCGTTTTTTTCATATACTGTTGGTTCACATTGTACAATTTCAACTGTTCTTTCCCCCACTGCTCTGCAAAGCTCCTCATTGTATGTAAGTATAGCTGGATGTGAAAGTCTTTCCAGACTCTATATTTGTCTTGCATAGCCTTGCATCAGGAGCACATTGTTCAATTGACATATGAATCCATATTATTTTATATTCATTAAAATAAGTTCTTCTGTTACTATTCCTCAAAATTGTTTTGGCTAATTTTGCCTATTAAGCTTCTTCCACACATTGATTATATATAAGTGCATTACTTAATTTCTAAATACAAAGGGATATTTTAGTTATCTTTTGTTTCTAAAATATGCATTAATTTCAGTACTGATATAACCTGTATGATTTCCCTTTAAGTTAAATCTTGTAAGTTTCATATCTTTGTTTTTTAATTCAGTCAGAATATTTTCTTTTAAATGGAGCTTTGTTTTTCTTTCAACTGAATGTAATTGTATTATTGTGGATATATGTCAACGCATCTCTTTTGTTTTCTACATGTTCCACTTATACTATAATTCTTTTCTTTTCCTTTTTTTACCCTGGTTTTGGGGGTTGAACCCAGGGCCTTGCACTTGTGTGCTTTGCAAGTACTGGACCACTGAGCTGAACCCCCAGTCCCCCCGCCTTTTTAACTTTTTGAGACATGGTCTCGCTGAATTACGCAGACGCCTCTGGTTTCAAACTTGCAATCCTCCTGCCTCCACCTCCCGAGCTGCTGGGATTACAGACCTGCGCCACTGCACCCAGCTTAATACTATAATTCTTTATATCTCCTTTTTTGGCCATGTTTATGCCATTTCCTTGTTTCTTTTAACATTCTCTAAGCCTTCTGTTAGTGGTACTTTAGACATTAAAACAACCTATTGACTTAATCCAGAAATTTGACCGTATCTAGGACAGAAGAAAGGATTTAAAACACTCAATCCCTGGTGGTTGATAGCCTTCTTGCTGTATAACCACTATTCTTATTTCTTTCATAATTTAGTTTGCCTATTTCAAAGGTCATATAGATGAAGATATACATGTGTTCTTTTGTGCATTTGTAAAATTCTCAAAATTTTGCCTATGAAATTGATCCATACCATTGTGTGACCATGCCATATATATTTAACATGTCTGATCATGTATGATTTACTTCATATTATTTAAAAAATGTTGAAATAATTTAAAGGCTCAGATGATGTTAACTATTAGCTCCTCGGAAATAAGACTTAATTTGCTGTAAACATTGTCCAGAGGCAGATCACTTTATTTATCATTTACTTATTGATTTATTAATTTATTGTGCTAGGGATTGAACACAGACTTCGTACATACTAGGCAAGTGCTCTACCACTGAGCTGTCATTCCAAGTCCCTTTTATTTATTTATTTATTTTTTGTTTTGAGGCAAGGCATCCTTAAGTTCCTCAGGCTGTGACTTGAATCTGTAGTCCTCCCACCTCAGCCTCCCAAGCCTCTGGGGTTATAGGAATGCACCACAATGTCTAGCAGCAAATCACTTTAATATAAATAAATTTTCAGGTGCTTTCGAACTATGAGTTTTTAGTACCAGGATATTTCCAATTCATCCTTATTTCTTTGGTATAGGTATTCTGGGAAATGATTCTAAAGTATGGGTAATGAATCAGACACTCATATCCTGAGTATATATTGATCATTACTCGTTTCTCTACTAATTTCAATAATTTGTTAAAAAGTGTGCTCCATTCTTAATTTCATAAGCTCCCTTCTTTGGAAACTGGAGATGCCTCAAGGTTGCATATGGTACCCAAAGCATTTTGCTCATTTTGCAATAGGAAACAAAGTACTTTATAAGAAAACATTTTCTTGCACACACACTTAGAGTGGAATTACTTCATTTTATTTTATTATACTTTTAAAGTTGCTATTTTTCTTGTATAAGTTTTTACTATTTCCTAGAAACACTTTCCACCTGTTCCAGTTGAAATGAATGAAACAGTTGTGTATTTTGATCTTCATTTTACATATTTTGCTCTGTATAAATAAACTTCCAAACTCTCCATTTTGACATTATTTTTCATCAGTTTTTGCCAAAAGAACTTCAATTAATTTTTCCTGTTGCAAGTCTACTTCTTATCAAATGTTAATAATGGCACTTTATTTTAAAGAAGTCTATCTACCTCATGGCAGGCTCTTTTAAACCACTTTCACTACTTATCTATCTTGAGAAAGAGAATACATTATTCAACTTAATAAGATTCACGTTTGATTTTTAAACTTAAAAAAAATGGATAAAGCATTTTTAACGTAGAAAATTTAAAGCAAGGCTGGTGAGTGTGAAAAGAAAATGAAAAGTGAAAGGGCCTGAAGGAAGGCTTCGAATGTGAGAGTAATGGGATTGTCATGCAGTCTGAAAACTGAAAGGATATGCCTATTGATGATTCTTTAACAGATCAATCCCAAATGAAACAGTAGTTCACAACTTTCCTTGAAAACAGACACATGCCAGCAATTCTAGACCGCAAAGAAATTCATATCCACTTGCAGATAGGCATTGATATTGATGTAGATAAAGATACAGATACAGGTATTCATCAAATGTCTTTTGTGACTAAATTCTATATCAAAAACCAAGGAGATATATTTATGTTTCTAATTTTAACCAGCTGGTGAGTTAATTATAATTAATTTCCATGAGCTGCGATCACAAATCAGTCTCATTGAGTTAATGTAATTATGTTGTGTATAATGGCAGAAATCAGAGTTTTACATAAGCATGCAATCAAATACGTTCCTGGAGTTGCAAGTGAATAAAAGTTACTTTTCTTCATACAAGTAAAATGTTAAAGAAATTATTTCTATTCTATCAGACTTTTTTTTTTCTGTAAAATCTGAGTGCTAGTAATACATACCTCATGTAGTTGCTGTAAAGACTACATAAAACAGATTATGTGGAGGGCTCAATATCGTGGCAATCTCATTGTTATTGCCCAGCAAATGGTATTTGAATCTGAATCTAAAATTTGCTTGACAAGATCCATATTTAGTTGAAATTAGGAAGGAAAATAAGCCTTCAGTGAGTTTTTCAAAGATAAAATGAGGAAGCAAAAAGAAAACCTTAACTATAAAATTTACCTATGGAAGTAGAATTTAAACTTAGCTTGGAGAAAAATATACCAGTTATCCTTTATATTAAATTAAGATATCAGTACTAATGGTCAAAAGGCAGACACAAATTTAGTTGTTTTACAGCTCAATATTCAAAGAAATTGAAATAAATACTGATCATCTTCAAATCAATAGGATCAATTCCCTAACCATGTTCCTCTTGTCAGTGATAGAAATATGGATAAGAAGATAAGCCTAATTTTATTAGTTTCTGTAGGCACTATAATAATCATAATATGAACATAGTGTGCTATTTTTTAAAAAAACACTCAAGGCTGTTTATAAAATGAAACTGTCCCCATGCTTAGCAAGTCAGCTGAAATCATGACTTTAGGCTAAGATGTGGTAAATGTCTTGCAAATATAATGCTTTATTACAGATAATAGCTTCTGTGTAACAGTTTGTCACACACCTCATGTAAATTCCCCCAATGCCAAACTTTTAGTGGAATTACTACTTGGAAAATTAGTTTTTATTAATTACTACTACTATGCAATTTGTCTTCTAATTTTAAAAAGTAGGTAGATTTTTCTTGTATTTTTGGTTCTTTTGTATTTTTGTAGATTTTTCACTTTTGTGTGTTGATTCTGTCTCACAATTTGTTGTAATTTCTTTGACGGTAGGAGCTTTATCTTCCATTCCTCACAACATCAAGGAAAATGATCATTCTCTTTAAAAAACTAAAAAAAAAAAAAAAAAACTAAAAAAAAAAAAAAAACTAAAAGAAAAAAAAACCACCATACTACTTCATAATTCCTCTTAAATGCCTTTGTGAAAAAAGTAAATGGCAGACATTTCTATCATATGGAATATAAAAATAGGGGCCAATATTCATACTAAGGGCTGGGGTTTGGCTCAGTTGGTAGAGCACTGCACTGCAGTCTCTGAGGTCCCAAGTTCAATTCTCAGCACCGCAAAAATGGGAGAAGGGCCTGGCAATCCACTCCCAAGGCAATCCCGAAGCACTCAGCCATTGAAAACCCGATGAGGGTCGCTATGACTTGAATACCGACTCGACGGCACCTACCAACAACAACATTCGTACTTAAGGTAAATAAAAAAACATAAATCCACACTATCTAATATCTGTCAGATCTTTCTCATTATTTTTGTTTTGTTTTATATTTTAATTGCCAAGTAGAAATTCCCTTATCCTAAGGAACTTCCAGCTTACAAAATTTGAAAAGTGCAACATCAAACCCTATACCAACAAAAATGATCTTTCTGAGCACTACAAAAAAAAAAAAAAGCATTCCAAGAAAAAAGAGAGTAAGCTTTTATGAACTCAGTATTTTGACTTTTATGGAGAATCTTTCTGCTGATATAATTGTTATTAAGGATATTTTTGTTTTAATTTAACATTTCTCTTACAAAAGAGGATCACTATATCATAAATCAAGACAAAGTCAGCCCTGTCCAGGAGAAAATTAATCCCAACTAAAATAGAAGTCAATAGGAATGTTAGGGATATAATTAACATAATGTTAATTCTTTAATTTTCAGTGCCTAGTTGTGGATTAATTCACAGCATTAATTCACAGCATTGTTTTATCTCCAATAGAGCTCCAATAATCTTATGCACTGTGAAAAGGTAGTAAAAAGAATGAGTTAGACCACAAAATATTTATGTTCTCCTTTAAAACAATCCTCAAATTTCAGTATACTGAACCACAATGCATGATTCTAATACGAGAACAAAGGGAATTACTATATCAAACTTGATGCAATTACTAACATTCTACCATTGTGCACCTATATACTTTCATGCTGTGACCTTATATTGGTTTTGAAAAGTGATTTTGAGAACCAAGCTCTATGGCACAGGCCCATAACCCCAACAACTCTGGAGGCAGAGATAACAGGGTCATGAGTTCAAGGTTAGAGGCAGCCTACATAATTTAACAAGATCCTGACTCAAAATAAAAACTAAAAAGTGGGCTTGGAGTGCAGCTCAGTGGTAGTATGTTGGAAGCCCTGGGCTCTGATACTGAAGAGAAAGAAAAAAAGAAAACAGATTTTGAAATATTTTTGAAATGTTTTTTAAGTAGAAAGAGGATTTAATTTATTAAAAGAAATAGGAGAAATAGAAAAGGAGATGTTTTTAGACAGACCATGGAGTAGGCTAGTTAAGGAACAATCAGTCTGATTTTGAAACATTTTAAAGGGATATGTAATCAATCAAAAGTATACTATCAGTCCAAATAATTAAGATGACCTGTAGTGATAAGAACTTATATTAGTTATAAGTGTTTATAATTAATTATAACCCCCAAATTTCTGTCAATTTGTACTGTGGGGGCTTGAAAGTTGCTGTGATGCTGAAAGCTATGCCATCAGTATTTCAGATACCATCAGGGCCACCCATGGTAGATAGGTTTTAGCTAAGCTCCCAGTGTAAGACAGACCATGGAAAAGGACATGGCAGCCCACTCCCAAAACATTTAGCCATGGAAAACTCTATGAATAACAGATAAACATTGTCAGATATAGTAACAGAAAATGAGCACCCTAGGTTGGAAGGCACTTAAAAGATGACTGGGGAAGAGAAAAAAAAAGATAATGTGCATGACACAGTGACAAGTAATGCTTCATTCTGTTGTACATAGGGTTGCTATGAGTCAGACTCAACTCAGCAGCACCTAAAAACAACAACAATAAATTTAGCAAATACAAAAATTAAAAACTTTACCAGGACTGGAGCTGCTACAAGAGTTTAAAAGAAATGTACATTTTATGCATATATGTATTTAAATAGAGTTCATGTCTATTACATAAAAGTACATCTTTCAAATGAGTAGTTATTGTTGTGTCTTGTTTATTGATTTATACTCTGACTTGTTTCCTGAATTACTTCAAAAGATTGTACATGACTTTCCACAAACCAATGAAAAAAGGAGACCTTTCATTCAATCCAGTGGTTTTGAAAAATGATTTTGAGAACCAAGCTCAATTATTACAGTGTCCTTGTAATAATTCTTCAGAAGGTAAAATATTATTTTGCTTATGAGAATTGTTTTTGTGAGCTAGAAGTTAGTAATTATTTAATTCAATGAATCTAAAGCTTTGAAGCTTACTTTTTCATCAAAGTGTATTGCAACTTTTAACTCTGAAGAATAGAATGAACATGGAGAAAAGAAGAAATTCAGAATGGGTAATGCAGGTAAACAAATAGCTGACTCCTGAAACAATTAGCCATTGAAAATCCTATGAATAGAAGAGAAGCACTGTTAAATATAGTGCCATAAAATGAGCCCCTCAGGCTGGAAGGCATTCAAGAAATGACAGAAGAGTTTCCTCAAAGTAGAGTCAATCTTCATGATAGGAATGGAGAAAAAGCCCTGGGACCTCCTTTTGCTGGTGTGGCATAACTCAACATGAGAAGAAACATAGTGGCTGCAACAATGGGCTCAAACATAAAAATATCATATGCATGGCACAGTGCTGGGTAGTGCTTTGTCCTGAAGTACTTAGGGTGGCTCTGAGGCAGAACCAACTCTATGGCTCCTGACACAACAACATTTTAATAATTCTAAATCATGCTAGCCTAGGATATGGTCATTTGATAATTGACTGCAGCAGGGTTAAATTTTATGGTATTCAACCATTCTTTCTTTAAGCCATTTATTCATTCATTCTACAAATATTCATTGGCAAGTTCAAACATTGCAACCACTACTCTAGGTTCAGGAATGTTTCCTTTGTGAAACTCACACTCTGTTGGTACTACAGGATCACCCACGAATGCTGTGTTTTAGAATAAGATACAATATGATCCTATATAATAATGCAGCTCAAAAGAAGCTGACAGCTTATTTACTGATCTTCTTCTATCCCCTAGGTACATGACGCTGTCTTTTCCAAGGTGAACTATTGCAATAGCATCCTAATGCCCTCTTCTAGTCTTCATATAGCAATCAAAATGTTTCTTAAAAGAAACCAAATATTTTTATTTCTTTGCCCAAAGATTAATTTGTTTTAAATTTCTACTTTCACTGAGAGTTAAAATTTCTTACCTCACTTACAAGGAATAACCCTTGCTGGCGCTATGACTTCATTCACCATCAGTCTCCTTTTTCTCACTGCATCCATTTTCCCGAATGTCTTCCTGTTCTACAAGCATGCCAAATATTTTCTTATTGCAAGACCTTTGCACATACCCTCTCTCTACCCAGAATGCTCTTTTATTGGGTATCCACAGGACTTAGTCCCTCATTTTCTACTGAATTCAACCTGATGGTATTATTACGAGAGAATTCTTTCTTGATCACCTTCAATAAAATAGCATTGATCTCAGCACCTTCCCTCCCATACTAAATTTTTCCTTATAATTAAGAGAAACTAACAGGAAAACTGGGCTGGGATTTAGCTCAGTTGGTAGAATCCTGCACTGCAGTCTCTGAGGTCCTGAGTTCAGTTCCCAGAACCACAAAAATGGGAGAAGGAACTGGCAATCCACTCCCAAGGCAATCCTGAAATAGTCAGCCATTTAAAACCCTATGAGGGTTGCTGAGTCGGATACAGACTTGATAGCACCTAACAACAACAACAACAACATGAAAGTAGCGAAAAGAACTATTTATAAAACTGTAAATTTACACATGCAACAAAATTCTTTTTTAATATAATTATTTTTATTTTTAAAATAAAAATGTTTTAATTTTTAATTAGTATACAATATATACTAATTAAAGACTCGAGGGCACCTAAAAACAACAACAACATGAAAACTACTGTGTATTTGGGGGCAGGGGGTGGGGAAGAAGATGGCAGACAGATAACAGCCATGCTTCAATCACAGTAGAAAATAGTGAAAATAATAAAATTCTCTACTTAAAACAAAATTAGGGAGTGGAGTGCAGTTTTAATTATCAAGAGAAATGGAATGGCATAAGGACAACTGACCAAATAGCAAAGACTAAAATGACAGAGAAGAGGACTAAATGGCAGGACAACTCTCCGTAATGCTCAACTGCAAGGAATATGGCAGTAGAGGGCTTCAGAGGATACAGAGGCCCTTAGAAGATGCACAGCTGAACTAAGACTCAGTGAGGCCAACCCTAATGGCATTTGACTGACAAAGGTCAAGGCAGAGGGCATGCCAGCAAGTGTGCTCAACTGAAGAATGAACCAGGGGGCCGTCCCTGTCCCAGGTGCCTGGAAGCAGATAAGACAGAGATGATTTTAAGGATGCCCAGATGAATAATGATCAATGGGACCATCCCTATTAAAAGTAGATGAGAGAGGGCAAGGTGGAGACACTAGCAAGGGTGCAGCTGAAAAATGACCCAGATCAGGTTTCCCTGATGGCATGTGGCTAGAATGAGGTACAGGGCACACAGCAAGGATGCATGGCCGATGAAAGTATGGCTGGGCCCTCTCAGATAGTTGCAGCTGGGAGAGAAGGTGAACAAAGCTGTCTGTAAGACTCACCTGGGAAGATATTGCCCCACGGTTGGGTTTTGGACCCAGGTACTGTAGGGGTTTTCTTTTCTCCTGTTTTTCTTTTCTCCTTTTTTTTAATCTGGGAGAGAGGGTCACTGCCCTGCCTCTGGTGCCATTGGAACCATAGCTGGAGGGAGGGAAACTGAAAGGTAGCAAGTTCAGGAGATGGTGAAGAGCAGCAGGTGCTGATGAATCCCTAAGCCTAAGAAAGCATGCTCAGAATAAGGCACATCTGGTGCCTGGTAGGGCTTGTGACACAGAAAAGTAGTACCACTGGTCTGGGGTGCCTAAAATACATGGTTTAGGCTGTGGTTTGGGGGATGGGAATGCAGGAGACAGGGAGAAACTGAGGGAGAAGTGCTGACTGCAGAATTTGAAGCAGGAGCTAGGCACTTGACACTGAGGCTGTAAACTACAGGGGAGGGAAAGGGGAAGGGGGAGAGAAACACCAGTGACCTGTCAACACCCTAACTCATGGGAGCATCAGGGGAGAATCTCTACACATAGAGGAGGTGAGACTTAGAACCCAGACCAAGCAATGGGCAAGCCCCACCAGAAAAGCACATGAAACATGAAAGCACATGCTGGATGGGAAGATTCTATAGACCAAAGCACCTCAATAGATAATGTCAGGGTAACAGGATTCCTGGAGATCCCTGAAAGAGAACTTAGAACCCTGATTATAAATGTGCTAAAAGTCCTCAAAGACACCACCATGAAAGCAATTGATTCACTGGACAAAAGTTTATCTATTTGGAAGAACATTTCTCCAAATAAATAGAAATTATGAGGAAAAATCAAGCAAAGGTCCTTGAGATACAAGGAGAAGTAAACAAACTCAGAAATATGATAGAATCCTCAGTCTTGAGAATAGATGAAGCTGAAAACAGGACTGCTGAAGGAAAGGTAGAAGACATTATTTACTCATACCAAGACAGAAAGAATGATGAAGGCGTATGAACAAGATTATCAAAAGATCTTAGACAAAATGAGGAAATGAAATCTATAAATACAGGGGGTACACAAGGGACCTGAAAACAACATGAGAAGAGTAGGAAATTTATTCAAAGAAATCGTAGATGAAAACTTCCCAAACCTAAGGAAAGAACTGGATACTAATACACCTGAAAGATTTAGAACCCCAAAGTAAACCAGAGCAGATCCTCTCCAGGACACATTATAATTGAAATGGTAAATCTAGACAGCAAAGAGGCTATTCTAAAAGCTGTAAGGGAGAAATGTCAACTCACAAAGGTAAGCCCATCAGAATAATAGCAGACTTCTAAACAACAATGTTAAAGGTAATGAAAGCTCAGACAGACATCATCCAACTCTGAAAAAAAAAACTGAAAAACCTGACTGCCAACTAAGATTATAATATCCAGCAAAGTCATCTTTTAAAATTGATGGTGGGTAGAAGACATTCCATGATATTGCTTTGTTTAAATGATTCACAGCCACCATGACTGCATTGCAGAGGATCCTCAATGAAACACTGCAAACAGGGGAAGTAAGACAATCTTACATACAAGATCAAAGAAATGAACAATAAATACCAGAGGAAATTAAGAAAAAAATAGGCCAAATATGAATCAATAAAGAGTAACAAGTACCAAATTGATGCACAATAATAAGCACCTCTCAATAATTACTCTCAATATAAATGGCCTTAACAATCAAGAAACATACACTGACCAAGTGGATTAAAAAACGTACTCTTGATATGTGGCATCCAAGAGATTCACCTAACCCATAAAAACTGTAAAAGGATGAAAATTAAAGGCTAGAAAACAATGTATCAAGCAGGTGGAGGGGAAAAAAAAGCAGGACTCACAATACTAATTTCACATGGACAGGACTTCAATTCCAAACTAATCAGAAGAGACAAAAAAGGGCATTACACATTCTTAAAAGGAACAGTCAAGTAGGAGACTGTAATGTTACTTAATATTTCCTCACCAAATAAAAGGAAACCTAGACTCAGAAAATAAACTTCACTGGAGACAAAGGAACACATTGGACCAGACACAATCATTATGGGAGATTTTAATACCCCATTGTTGCCAAGAAACAAGTAATAAATACAAAAAATCAACAGAGAAATGATGGAATTAAATTGCAACATAGAACAACTGAGCCTTAAAGATGTCTTCAGAATATTCCAACCATCTGATGTGGGATACGCATTCTTCTCAGCAACACATGGAACTCTTTCTGACATAGACCACATTTTAGTCTACAAAAATGGCCTCAACAAGTAGAAAAATGTAGAAGTTATCCCTTGTTCCTTATTAGATAACAATGGAATAAAATTAGAACTCAAAAATAAGAAAAAAATTCATAAATCTTACAAATTTATGGAGACTAATATACTGCAGAATGATGAGTGGGTTATCAAAGAAATCAAAGCAGAAATTTAAAAATTCCTGAAATCAAATGAAGATGAGAACACATCCTACCAAAATTTATGGAGTACAGCAAAGGCAGTGCTAAGAAGGAAGTTCATAGCCATGAGCACCTTCTTCAATAAGTTAAGGAAGGCCCAATTAAATAACCTAAAGACATCTCTCAAGACATTAAAAAGCCAACAACAAGCCAATCCCAAAAGGAGCATTCAGCAGAAATTATCAAGATCAAGGCAGACATATCCCAATTATAATCTAAAAAGAAAATTCAAGCATTAACGAGACAAAAAGCTACTTCTCTGAAGAGTAATAAAATAGATGTTCCCAGCCACTCTCACCAAAACAAAGAAAGAAAAGGCCAAAATTGAAAAAATTACAGATGAAAATGGGATCATAACCACTGATACCAATAAAATCCAGAAAATCATCAATGAATACTTTGAGAAATTGTATTCCCAAAATGTGAAAATACAGAAGAAATGGATAAGTTCATTAACACATATGAATTACCAAAATTAAGCCCAAGAGACATGAGCAATCTATACAGATTTATTACATACACCAAAATAGAGAAGGTTAAAAAAAAGCCTCCCAACAAAGAAAAGCCCAGGCCCCAATGAGTTAACAGCAGAATTCTATCAAACCTTCAAAGAATTAATACCTATTCTCCTCAAACTATTTCAAAAAGTAGAAAAGGAAGGTGCACTCACAAACCCATTCTATTAAACTCATATCACCCTGATGCCAAAACCAGGTAAGGACACTTCTAAGAAAGAAAACAATAGACCAATTTCCTTGATGAACATTGATGCAAAAATTCTCAACAAAATCCTGCAAATCAAATTCAGCAGCACATAAAAAAAGGATCACACACCTTGATCAAATGGACTTCATACCACAGATGCAAGGCTGGTTCAACATACAAAAATCAATGTAATTCAACATATCAAGACATTTGCAGAGATAAGTCACATGATCATCTCAAGTGATGCTGAGACAGTTTTGGCAAAGTACAAAATAATTTCATGATAAAAACCCTGGAGAAGATGGGAATAATAGGGGAATACTGCAACGTCATAAAGCCCATTTATGATAGACCTACAGTCAATATAATATATCATGGAGAAAATTGAAACTATTTCCTCTAAGATCAGAAGCAAGACAAAGATATCCACTCTCTCCTATCCTATTCCATATTGCAACTGAAATCCTAGCCAGAGCAATCAGACAAGATAATGAAATAAAAGGGATAGAGACAGGCAAGGAAGAGGTTAAATTATCCTTATTTGTATATGACTTGATCCTTTACCTACAGGTCTCCAAAACCTACTCCAGAAAACTTTTAGACCTAATTAACTCCTTTAGGAAATTAGCGGGATAGAAAATTAATGCTTAAAAAAATCAGCACCCTACCTTTGCACCAATTGTGAACAGGAAGAGAAGGAAATTAAGGCAACAACAATCCCTTTCACAATAGCCTGCCAAAAACTTAAATACTTAGGAATCAATCTAATCAAAGTCTCTAAAAATCTCTACAAGGAAAACTTCAAAACACTGAAGAAAGAAATCTCAGAGGATACTAGAAGATGGAAGGACCTCCCCTGCTGGATTGGGAAAATTAATATTGTAAAAATGGCTATACTACCAAAAGCAATTAATAGATTTAATGCAATTTCCATTAAAATCCCAATGATAGATTTTTCAGAAATAGAAAATAAAGTCCAAAAATTCATATGGAAACACAAAAGACCATGTATAACCAAAACAATCTTAACCTGCAAAACCAGTGCAGGCAGGACTACAAGTCCTGACTTTAAACTATAAAACTAGGCTATAGCAGCAAAAATAGCTTGGTACTGCCACAAACATAGGCTTGAAGACCAATGAAACAGAATTGAAGATCCACAGATATACTCACTCAACTTCAGCCACCTTATCTTTGACACAGGGGCTTAGGACACAAAATGGAGAAAAATATACCCTTTTCAACAAATGGTTCTGGGAAAATTGGATATCCATCTGCAGAAAAATGTCAATGGGCCCATACCTCTCCATTTGCATGAGAGTCAACTCAAAATGGGTAAGATACCTCAACATAAAACCAAAAACCTTAAAACTACTAGAAGAAAAGGTAGGAAACATGGTCCAACACATAGGCATAGGAAAGTATATCCTTAACAAGACTCTAATCACAGGAAACCACATCAAGAATTGACAAATGAGATTATATAAAATTAAAAACCTTCAGTACAGCAAAGGAAATAATCAGCAAAGTTAAAGAAGAGCCCATGGAATGGGAGATAACCTTCACATCCTACACATCCATCAGAGGACTAATTTCTAGAATGTACAAAGAACTCAAGAAAGCAAATCCCAAGACAATAAATATTGTCAATACTTATTCACAAGTGGGTAAAGGAAATGAAAGACAGTTCTCAAATAAAAAGTTCATAAGGCTAAGAAACACATGAAAAAATGCTCAATATTCATAGTTGTCGTTGTTGTGGTTAGGTAGCATGGAATTAGTATCTGACTCACAGCGACCCTGCATACAACAGGCAAAACACTATTTTCACTGCTTCTCTGCTGTTCATAGGGTTTTCAATGGCAGACTGATTTTTGGGAGTGGGTTGCCAGGTCCATCTCCCAAGCCTACAGCACCTGGTATTCCCAGGTGGTCTCCCATCCACGTGCTAACTAGGCCTGACCCTGCTTAGCTTCTGACATCTGATGGGATCAGATGCCACAGAGCTATAGCTACAGGCATCCATAGTCATTAGGGAAATGCAAATCAAAACAACTCTGAGATTCCACCTAACTCCAGTAAAAATGGTCAAGAACAATAAAACAAATAATAACAAATGGTGATGAGGATGTGGAGAAAAGAGAACACTTTTATACTGTTGGTGGGACTGTTAATTGGTTCAACCACTTTGGAAATCAATATGGAGATACCTCAGAAAACTAAAAATAGAACTGCCATATGACCCAGCTATACCATATCCTGGGAAATACCCAAAAGGAGATAAGTCATCATACCACAGAGATATCTGCATCTCTATATTCATTGCAGCACTCTTCACAATTGCAAGGATATGGAACAAATCAAGATGCCTATCAACAGGAGAATAGATTTAAAAAATTGTGGCACATATACACAATGGAATATTACTCAGCAATAAAAAATGAAATAATGTCATTTGTAGTAAAATGGATGGAACTGGAGAATATCATCTAAAGTGAACAAACACAGGCTCAAAAAGAGAAATACCTTATGTTCTCCCTCATATGAAGGAGTTGAATCTTACTTAAAGGAAGAAAAATCTGTACATAAGTAGTTATATAAAAATGTACAATTAAAGTTAGCAAAGAAGGGAAATATAAAGAGTAGAAAGGAGGGAGGGGATTAGCAAAGGGAAGTAAAGATTGTAGAAGTTGGTATGGGAAGGAGAAACAATGAAGGCGGGGATAAGATAATCTCAATGTAAATAATGCAATGTCACGTGTACATGGAAAAACAGGGAAATATAACCAAAATATGCATATAAGTTTTACTACATTTTAGTCAAAAGTATAACCAAAAGTGATATAATAGTTGCATAATGGAAAAAGCAAATTCTGTATTACTCTGTACCCCACCAATATTTACCAATGAAGGGAAAAAATACTGTGTATTTAAACTTGGATTTTATACACAACTAAATTAAGTATAATTAAATATTAATATATGCAACAAACTATGAATGTGCTCTGACATCAATGTTTATTTCCTTCTATGGGTCACATTAAGATTTATTGTTTTTACCTCACATTAATAAAGGATCATTACATTTCTTCTTGCTTCAAGATGAGTTTTGTCTGAATTCTTTTTCATGACCTCCTTATTCTAACATTATATTTTATAATATTTCCTTCGTTTCTGGCCTTCTACTTCTATTTACAGAATTTTCTTGGTTTTGCATTTGTAACTATTTGAAGCTCACTTTCAGCAGAGTACGTATTACTTATTTCTGTGGTGGTATGCTTTTACAACAAACTATGCAAAATTCTGCTTTCTACTTAATAAAAAGAAACATGTAATACATACCAGATACTGTCCAAATATTGGAGATACTTAGTGTAATACACAAATCCACTGATCAAGTAGATGAGAATTAAGTTCCACCTATTGAAAGAAAGTACTAGAGAATTTATGAGCATCTTTGTAAACCACTCCCAAATAAACATTGAAAGGCGTGGCTGATTCCCAGCATAGAATGTGGGAACTCCTCTGAGGCTCTAAACAAAAATAAATCTGAAAGGAGAGAGATAAAGTAGCTGTTCCAGGGTATCTGCCGATCAAAGCAACCATGAGAATCATCATGGTTTGTGATCCACGTAGGCTTATTTCCCAGTGTTTCATGTAAGAAGGTTGGTCTTGTGATGATGTTCACCAATGGAATGTGAGTGGCAGTGATAGGCACATTTTCCATGCCAAGATGGGCAACTATCTATGATGTCCTCTTCCTTTTCTCTATACACGTCCCAGCTGGCAGTGAAGAACTTCAAAATGTCAGTGTCACGTGATGAAAGAAGTCAGATTCCAGAGTCACAATGTAGAGAACATCTGCCCAGGAGTCCACCTAGACTGCATGTTTCATTAGTGACAAAATCACTTCTATGTCAGGCCTCACCAGTTACAGTATTTGTTCACCTCAAATTTGAAATGTGTGCTTCAAGGTGACATGCTTCTACAACAAAAACAATGGACATGGCAATGGCTTATAGCAATGATTGGTATATTTCCTGTCAAAAGACCAGCTTATACATATTTTGTGTTTTGAATACTGTATGGTCTCTGTTGCAAGTTCTCAACTCTCCTATACTCAGCCATAGACAACATGTAAAGACCTGAGCATGTCTATGTTTCAATAACACTTTCTTTGCAAAAGCAGGTCAAAAACTAGATTTGACACATAGGCAGTAAGTTTCTGAACCACAGTATACCCAGTGACAAAAAAGTTAATAATGAAAGATAAAAATGTAGTCAATGCTATGCAGTAGCAAAACATTTAGCAAATCTATTGCTTCTATGACATGGGAGGCCAACCATAGGCCTAGGAACTTAAGAAATTGATCAAAATTGCTTTTAAAACCAGAGCAGTAGTCTGTGTGTGTTGATGCTGGCTAATCTGATGATATTTAGAAAGAAACAAGTTAAGCAAAAAAAGAGAATGCGTCCTTCAGCCAGAATAATTAAAAAGAATACTAAGAATTTAACTGGAGAAGGTAGACATCTTCAGATCCCAGTAAAAGAGATAAAACTTTAAATAGCCTTAGGCAAGAAAGAGACAGAAAAGTTTCTCACTTACATAAAGTGAATTAGACGTCACAAAACCAGATTGAAAGAATAGCCTGCATGTTCACACTTTAGTTTGAGGCAGAGACAAAGAGACCAAAAATCAAATTTGAACTGACTGAAGGCACATCTATAGGTGCTTACTAAACTTTGTTGTTGTTGTTAGGTGCTGTCAAGTCATATCTGACTCATAGCGACCCTTATAGGGTTTTCAATGGCTGATTGTTTTGGGACTGCCTTGTGAGTGGGTTGCGCCATCCTTCTCCTGTTTTTGTGGTGCTGGGAACCGAACTCGGGACCTCAGAGACTGCAGAGCAGCGCTCTACCAACTGAGCTAAATCCCAGCCCTGCTAACCTTTAGGGAATCTGTATTAGCAAAGGTATTATAAACTCAGCTAGGAAAGCTTTAGGCAGAAACACCAAATTGCTAAAGTGAATGGAGACAGTATAGTGAAAAAAAATTATATGAACCTCTTCCCAGAATCAACTATACCCCATATTTATGAAACATCTTTGCAAAATCATTCCCACAACATCACCTAAAAACAGAATAACAATTACTAAGGAAAAATACAAGGAATATCAGTGGAGCAGTAGTATAAGCTCCAGCCCATCCCTGTTCATCTCAGAGCTTTGTGTCAAGCAAAAGTAGGAAAATTTTTCAAGAAATACAGAGGCTAAGGAGCCTGAGGGTGAGTTGAAGCAACCAGTGGAAAGATTAAATCGACAATAAATTTGAAGATACTGGGAAACAATTAAAAAAAAAAACAGATCACACAACACACGACTGGCAAGGGACTTCAAAGTACACAGTCTTAAAGAGTCAAACACAGTAAAAAGAACCAGATGCAGAACCTAGGAACAGAATCAATTTCAGGCATTCATTTTAAAGAGGCAAACTGTTTATAGGAAAATATGATTTAAAACAAAAACAGAAGACATGATTTTAAAAAAATAAAACAGTCCCAAATGCCAATTTCTGGGGAGAAAAAGGGTCAGAAAAAAGAGTCAAGTACTCTCTGGTAATTGGGTGGTGAAAGAGAAAACAAAATAAAGTGGAAATGTAGGGTTCTTCAAACCAAAGAGATGCAGGATCTGAGGACTAAAATTCCCTCATCTGCTGCCAAAACCAACTAACTGCTCAACCTAACAGAACACATTGCTAAGTTATAAGGTCTTTGCTAGACTGACAGAAAATGGTGCCATTAAAATAAGAATCATACAAACTTAGTTGATTAAATTGCACACAAGTAAAGTATACACCATAGAGAGAGACCACAGACAATCAGTAAACAAACTGTTTACAATGTAAACAAGTTACTACTTCAATTAAGCCTCCTTTAAAAAAAATCAAGCAAAATAAATTGTAAACCTATACTCCAAATAGAATTAAAAAGATCAAAACCTGGGCACTGTGGCACACACCGGTAATCCCAGTGACTTGCGAGGTTAAAGCAA
Source organism: Pedetes capensis (assembly GCA_007922755.1). Taxonomy (NCBI): domain Eukaryota; kingdom Metazoa; phylum Chordata; class Mammalia; order Rodentia; family Pedetidae; genus Pedetes; species Pedetes capensis. The sequence goes on from VMDO01025263.1 coordinate 21,393, forward strand.
GTGGATCACCAGTTCAAGGTCAATGGCAGCCTTTGTAATTTAACAAGATTTTGTCTCAAAACAAAAATTAATAAAGGAGCTATGGTATGGTTCACTGGTAAAGCATTTGCCTAGAACATGTAAGGCCCTGGGTTGAACCCCTGAGCTCTGCAAAAAAGAAAAAATTCCCTTTGTTTCATAGTATTTAACTGCAACTTCTTTTAAATATATATATAATTTTAATGGACATATTATAACTATAATACTTATGATATACAATATAAATATTTTAATATAAGTATAGAATAATCAGATCAGTGTATGTAGTAGATTGATCACCTCAAACATTTATCATTTATTTTTATTAGGAATTTTGAAAATCTTCTCTATTAGCTATTTTAAATTATTCAATTAATTATTGTCAATCATACTATACTATACTATAGAACATTAGACATTATTACTCCTATTCAACTGAACCACTATACATGTTAACTATTCTCTCTCTATTCTTCCCACTTCACATCCTTCCCACACTCTGGTAACTAAGATTTTACTCTCTATTTCTTTGAGATCAACTTTAGCTTGCACATATGTGAGAACTTGTAGTATTTGTCTTTTTGTATCTGACTTATTTCACTTAACATAATTTTAATTTCAATCCATATTACAGAGAATAATAGAATTTCTTTTTTTTCATGGGTGGATAGTATTCCATTTAAAATGTGTATATGTTACATTTCCCTTATCTTCAGCTGTTGATGAACACATTGGTTAATTCCATATGTTAGCTATTAAGAATAGTGCCCCAATAAACATGGGAATGCAGATATTTTCATAATTGCCATTCCTTAGCCATGAAATGTAACTTTACTGAGCTTCACAGATTAATCAAGAGAACAACATGATCATGCAAGTCCAATAGTGTGGTGTTCCCAGGCTAACTCAGCTGCCATGATTTTCAACTGAGCATTGATGCCTCTTTGGTAGACAAAACACCTGATTTATTAAGATATATTTGCCTGTCTCATGGAAGACCTATGGGATTCAGTCTCTATATGCACTTTCATCTCCCCTTCAGTACCCTACTTAATCATAAATGTGGTTTTGCTATTTGTCTCTCTAATCCACTTATATGTGTCCTTCTATCTGTCATGAAAATAGCATAGACATTTAGCCTTCTTTTTCAGTGGTGTCTGGGTCATACTGGTATTGATGTTCTAATCATTCTAATTTTCTTTTTCTGACCTCTTAGAAAATAGGGTCACAATATCCTCAATGTTAAAAGGTAAATTAGTACTATCTATAAAGTACAACAGTGACTGCACAGGCAAAGTTGAGAAACATCTGCTGTCATTCACATTTGCAACACACTGAGGCTGCACACTTAAAGTTGCATCATTTAGATTGATGAAGCAAAAGATAATTGTTACTGTGAACTGCAAAACCTGGCTGCCTACATCAGGCATCAGTGAATGTAATGCGAGAAACAGTGACTACAGAAAGTTGATAATACCGACTGTTCACTTAACACTAAGATGATAGACTAAGATGCTTCTAAGATGTAAAACATAAAGAAGAAAAAATTAAGAGCATATTAGGATTCATGCAATAAATTTTCTGGGGCTTAGAATTCCTCTACACCCTATTGTATGTGAGGCTATAAGAAGACAAAATGAATAATGTCCTTTTAATAAATAACTCTGAGACATTTGGGAGCATAAAGTCATAGTAATGTATAACTCTTTAACAGAATGCAACACAAAAAGGGGATGAGGCATTCTCCTTTATACAGAACCCTGTGGAGAACAGGAATTTACCGCATTAGACACCTCATTGGCATCCAAGAATCTACACTTGGCCTCCCTCAGTTTCAGGTGCTAGTGAGTTCACAGGAACATAAAAGAGAAGCTCAATGACAGCCAGGCTCTCTCTGGAGCTGGTGGTGGATGGCAGAACCTCAAAATGTGCCCGAGCTACAGAAGCTCTAGACTAGCGTTATCACCTGCATGGTGAAAATTTACACAGATATTTCTTTTTATTTTCAGTGGCTCATGAAATAAAATCATCAGCAGTTTATTTCACTTTCTCTAGTCATAAATTAGTAACTCTTCCTGGCAAAATGTCTCATCAAGTTGACTGTAATTCCAATGTAAGTGGCAGCATGTAGGGCGGAAGCAGTGTGTGGAGAGCTGGGAAGGAGATCAAGTTCCTTTTGACGAAAGCCTAATGGTTTCCTGCAACCTCACAGGAAATCAGTTGCATGTCAGTGATAAGGAAAGAAATGTTTAATGAAGCTGTCAGTGTGTTTGCCAGATGAACATGTAGGTTTTCAGTGCACTGCCACCTTTCTGAGACACTGCAGATGACTGTTTGGCATTTTTTTTTTAATTAAAAGGACATAGTTTTCTTAAAATGTTAACTATTATTTGCAGCATATCTTGTGTAAATAATGTCACTGAGGTAAGAAAATTAACTCAATTGGGTTACTTTATGTAAAGTTTAAAGGAAATCTTCAAAATGACATAGATGATTTCACAAAAGCCTCTTCTATTTTCTTCATTTAACACTGTGTTCATGCCAGGTTGGCATTAGCCTATAATCCCAGCCACCTGTGAGGCAGAGGCAGGATGATCACAGGTTCAAGGCCAGAGGCAGCCTGTGTAATTTAGTGATATCCTGTCTGAAGATAAAAAGTAAAATAGGGACTGGGGTATAGCTCAGTGGTAGAGCACTTGCAAAATAGGTACAAGACCCCGGGTTTAACCTCCCAATAACACACAAAATAAAATAAAATAAAATAAAATAAAATACTGTATTTGCTAAGTTGTTGTTGTTGTTGTTGTTGTTGTTGTTGTTGTTGTTAGGTGCCGTCGAGTTGTGTCCGACTCATAGCGACCCTGGTAGGGTTTTCAATGGCAGATTGTTTCAGGGTTGCCTTGGGAGTGGGTTGCCACATCCTTCTCATATTAAGTTGTTGTTATTAGGTACCATCAAGTCAGTGTCCAACTCATAGTGACCCTATGTATAACAGAGGAAACACTATTGTCAGTGCTTCTCTGCTATTCATAGGGTTTTCAATGGCTGATTGTTGTTGGGGAGTGGGTTGTTGGGTCTTTCTCCCAAGCCTACAGCACTTCTTATTCCCAGGCGGTTTCCTATCCAAGTAGTAACCAGGCCTGACCTTACTTAGCTTCCAAGATCTGATGGGATCAGATGCCATAGTGGCAGGGCTGCAGGCACATTTCCTAAGTATGCCCACATAATTCACTTACATGGAAGAGATTATTCATTTTATTAACTGGTTATTTTTATTCAAAGAACTTTGATAAATTTTCTCATATTTATCTGAACATACTCAGGTCTCTGATTGCTATGTTAACCTCCCTGACCTCAAACCGTGCCAAAAATAATTTATAGAGCTCCTCAGGAAATGTCCATTTCTTTTTCTTAGTGTATGAGGGGTGTGTGTGTATGTGTGTGTATGTGTGTGTGTGTGTGTGTGTGTGTGTGTGTATTCCAAGTTAAACTATCTAACTTAATAATTAACCAAATGACATTTTTTTTCTTTTGCAGTACTGGGGATTTGAACTCACAGTCTCATGAATGCTAGACAAGTATACTACTACTGAGCTGCATTCCCAGCCAATTTTTTAATGTTTTTATTTTAAGACAAGCTCTTACTAAATTGTGCAGGCTGCCTCTAGCCTTGAATTCATGATCTTCCTGCCTCTGCTTCCCGAGTTGCTAAGATTGTAGGCATCATATATTTTTTAAGCCTCCAATTTTTACATTTAATGAAAATATTTCTTACCAAAGATATTTCTCAATATGGAAAGTAGTGGAAGGATGTATAGGAAAATATATGGAAAGGCTAAAAGTAGAAGACACAGGAATCAGAGCAGGGTCAAGTTTCTCTGTAGACTATTAAAACCTCAGTAGATTTGTTTCTCCATCCTCATCTAAGTTAATGCATAAAGCATGTCCTCCCCAAGAACCCTAAAGGAAAATGTTCAGTTGGGTGTTTGTATCTAACTAGGTATGTACCAGAAGAGGAGCCTCTACTGTAAATCAGTGTTTAAAGTGTTTACAACTCACTTGGGCTGATTAGCATTACCTCCACTTCTAGTTGGCAAAAGTGAATGCCCTAAATGCTTGTTAGCAAAGCAGACTCCACCCACCTTGACTGAATCACAATTCTTTTCTGCAAGTTGAAAAATACATTAGCTACTCTTTGGCTTTGTTTTCTCAGTTTTAAATGTCCCCATAAGATTATTCTTAATGTTAGTCATGTTGATATATTTAGAATATTCCAATATTACCTGGCATAGAATAAATTTTATAAACCTTTGTTGTTGCTCTTGTTAGGTGCTATCAAGTTGAGTCCAACTCATAGTGCCCCTCATACAGTTTTCAATGACTGATTGTTTCTCAAATTATTTCCTGAATTAGTTTTCTATAACTAAACTATAATGAACTAGTCACCATGGTACATGCCTATAATCCCAGCAACTCAGGAGGCTGAGGCAGAAGGATCACTAGCTCAAAGATGAGGGAAGTCTGTGCAACTTAGCAAGAACTTGTCTATAATTAATTAATTAGTTAATTAATTAATTAATAAGAAAGTGAATGGGGGTGAAAGTACAGCTCAATGATAGAGCACTTGTCCCAGCATATGAGAGGACTGGAGTTCAAACACCAAGTATTTGGGAGGAAATACATAATTAAAATGCAATAAAAGTTTGTATATTATGCCACAAACTAAGAAGGACAACCAATTTCCTAAAGGTAATTCCAACAATAGTTAGCTCTGTTGATAGATAAGTAATTTCTTGGTGGATTTTTGATAATCAAAGTCAAACATATGTACTGATTGAAATGTGACTATCTGGTTTCTTTCAGGTTTTTTTTTCTAGCACTGGGGACCTGAACCCAGGGCCTCACACATGCTTTTCAAGTGCTCCACCACTGAGCTGCATCCCCATGTTTTTATGTTTTATCTTCAGACAAGGTCTCACTAAGTTACTCAGGCTGCTTCTGGACTCAAATGTGAGATCTTCCTGCCTCTGCCTCCTGAGTAGTTGCAATTATAGGCGTGCACCCAGCGCTCTTCAATTTCTTTAAGCATATCTGTAAATGAATATACATTGTTTTTGTTTTACATTGTGTTATTTCACTTTGAGTAATGGTTTTCTCTGTTGTCTTTGTTTATCAAGAAATTATATTATTCTTGATATCTCAAGAATTCTCCCAGGAAGAATTAGCCACAGTGCTTTGTAAAGCATAGATAGATATTTTTGTTGTTGTTGTTGTTAAGCATTAGATAAATATACAAAGTACTATAGATATTGCATGGCTGGGATGTACCTCAGTTGGCTGAGTGAAGCTCTGTGCTTTCTGAAGCCCTGGGTTCACTCCCCAGCATTGCAAAAATGGGAGAAGTATTTGGCAATCTACTCCCTGCAAAATCCTGAAACAATCTGACATTGAAAACCCTAGCAGAGAAGCACTGACACAGTGCCAGGCATGGCACATGGTTGGCGAGTGTTTTGTTCTGTTGTACATGGGGTCATTCTAAGTCAGATCTGATTCAACCAACTCGACAGAATCTAACAACAATAGACATTGTATCAGGGAGGGTAATGGAATTGGGAGCATATTGATCAAGTTTTTAAAACTTGATAACTTTAAAAATACCTCTAGACCCATTTATTCTCACTGATTCTTACCAAGAATGGAATCTTCCCTAGTTTACATAGCATAAACTAATAAAAACTAATAAAACTAATAAAAATTCCTTTGTTGCTTTAAAGATCCTAGTTTTATTCTGTATTTTTTATATTACTTCAAGAACCTAGAACTCAAAGTTTATATTGTGAATAGGTACTAGTAGTTTTAATACAATTTTTAATGTATCATTTTTTGGAAGGATTAACCAAAACTTTCACAAGAATACCACCATCCCCTCCCTCAAATCTCCTGCTCCCCAATTATCTTTGCTTTCTAGATATCTTAAAGTTTATTCTTTATAAGCTACTTCTTTTGTTTATAAAATTTCTTGGTCTTTAGAATTCTTATAATTAAAATTTCAATGTTCTAGCCCAGCATGACAGCACAAGGTTGTAAACCTGAGGACTTGAGAGGCAGAGGCCAGAGGCAGCCCACATAATTTAGCGAGACCCTGTCTGAACATAAAAAATTAAAAAAGGGGTTGGGGGTGTTAGGGTAGAACACTTTCAAAGTATGTACAAGGCCCTGTGTTCAACCCGCAGGACTGCAAAAAAATAAAAATAAAATAAAATGTCCATGTAAATGTAAGGAGCCACTCAATCCCAGATTAGATGTCTATTGAAATTGGGAATTATGAGTTTAAACTTAGCATATGGAGAAGCTAGAGACTCTTCAGGAATGGGCCACAGAATATTTAATCCAGACGAAAGGTCCAAGAACACTTAATTGATGGGCACCAAAATAAGCATTCCAAATACATGATTTTGCCCCAGTTTGGATTTCATTTGCCCTTAATGTAATCCAACCCAAAGGATAGTAAAATGAATAATTTTATAATAATGTATAATTCATTTTATATTAACCAAAGCCTAGCAAAGGACCTAGTTTATAAAAGGAATTCAAATGTTTTAAAAGGCTGAATTAGTTAGTGAATGAATGAGTAAATTAATAATAATGGCAATAAGACTGTAATTGTCCCACTTCAAATTCACCTGGATTCAGGCTTGAAGTTGCAGTAATTCTTCAAAAATAGCTATAAATTCCCTTATTAAAGGTAAAATTTCTTCACTTCTACTTCAGAACAAACTAGAGCAATAGTCATAATGTATAAATCTAGAAAAATTCGTATAAAATCTATATAATAAAACTGCACATTGATGAAAGAAATCAAAGTTCTAAATAGAGAGATGTTCTATGTCCATAAATAGGAAGACTCAGTATTAAATGTTATTTCTTCCCAAATTGATCTACATATTAAATGTAATCTAAACAAAAATCTCAACAATTTATTTTATGGATATGATCTAAATTAATTCTAAAGTTTTTATGAAGGGGCAAAAGACTTAGAAAAGCCAAAATAATACAAATCAGAACCAAAGTTAATGGCTGACACTTCACAAC
>VMDO01025264.1:0-28501 GCA_007922755.1 Pedetes capensis
TATATTGAATTATTTACATATGCCCCAGAAAGCAGAAATAAATCAATGGCCAAACTTTGGGAAGCGAATTTTATTCTGTAGCTGAAGATTCATATATATAATAGTTTGTAAACATGTCAGTATAGGTTATCAGTCTTCATAATTTATTAAAGAATATTTTTAGATAAATATAAATAAGGGAAAATCACAATTACATACTATAGGGTTTCTTGAGAATCATTAAAAATCTATAATAAAAATTATCTTCAATGATACTGTTAAAATATTATGTCCTTGAGGAAGAATTGAATCCTTATAAGATTAGCATCTCCTTGTTCCCCCATCCCACTTTTTCTTTCCTATCTTTCTTTTTCTATCTCATATCTACTTCCAAAAAAGATTCAAATAGTTCACTTCTGTGCTATATGCTCTTTGAAATAGTAACCTTTGGTATATGTCTTTTTGGATCTCTATGATTTGTTAAAGAGATTGTAACGATTTTGTATGCAATTAATAAGCCCTGGTTTACCCCCTCAAAGAGAAAAAGCAGCCTAAATTTTTATTAAATTAGTTTATTATACTTATTACTACATTTGTTTTATGTGAAGTCACTTGATTCCTTTCTCTAATGATATACTGAAGAAATAAAATGTACTGGGAAAACATGAATGTGGATAAAAATCACAATGAAGATGCAAAAAGAAGAGGTTGAGGCATCAGCCAAGAGTAGGTTTTGTTCTGTGAAGTTCTCTAACTTGGTGACCTTGGGCAATTCACCCACCTTGTCCGGGCTCCAATTTCATCAGTTATTAAGTTTAGAGGTAGGAATTTGTCATATGTAAGGATATTTCCAGCTGCAGCGATTTCATTGAGCTGTCTCTTTTCTCTGAGTAAATCCCCATAAGGACTATTAATATGGAGCCAAAGTGCCTCATTGAAGCCTATCTCAAAATTCAATTCTTTGAGTCTCTTATCTTCACATGTTAATGAGCAGGTATAAGGATAAAGGAAGAGATTCAGGGAAGCATAAAATGAGAAAGTTGTAGGACAAGGAGTATGGTTAATCCATAAAATGAATAAGCTACTGTTGGACAATTGAAAATGGCCTGTGCACTGCAGCTAATTGCATTCTAATTAGTTGTAGTTAGAAGTCTTGTTTTCTTAAAACCTTTTCCAAGTGTATTTATAAGAACTATCTACTAAGACAAGGGGAAAGTATTCTTATGTGCCATTCTTATGTGTACACACACACACACACACACACATACATAGATACTATTTATGTAAGGATTATTTGGGAGTTAGTTTTTCCTTTTTTTAAATTTGTATTGCCTTTAGTCATTCAATTTGGATTAAATCTCAGAGGAAGTAGGAAATCTTTTTGTATGTTTGATAAAATGCATTTTTGTGCATAGATTCTCAAGAATAAATGAAACATTAGTAATAGTGCAAAGTGGGAAAGTAGTGAGGTAAAAGATTTTAGAGCACCCACTTAGGAATCTGTATTATTCAGCTAGTGTATTACTGTGGTAAAAGTCTGACTGAGAAAAACTCATGGGAGAAAAGATTTATTGGGGACTTATAGTTAGATAATTTTAGTCCATAGAGGAGAAGCAGGCATGGAGGCAGGGCAGGCCATGGGGCAGGTGGGAGTGACCTACTTCCACAAAGCTACATCCCTCCCCCAAAAGTTTCCATGGGCTCCACAAATAGTGCCACCAGCTGGGGACTGCATGTGGAAACACATGACTTTTCAGAGAAATTTCAGATTTAAGCCATAACAGAACCTAAAATATGTTTTATATTTAATGAATATGTTTAAATAAAATATGTTTAATATTTAATGAATATTAAAACATATAAGTATACCTTGGTTTCAGAATAACAGTGAATTTTGAGTTGATGGCATAGCAATCTGTTAGAATGGCAGCATATAGTGTAATGTGTGGAATATAGTTGGTGAATGAATGAATGATTGGAAAATGAATGAATGATGGGAAGGCCATTTTACATCAGAGTCACCCTAGTGATTAAATTAATGACTGAACATAAAAATGTCAAATTTCCCATTACAGAGCAATGATTATCAACCATTTTACCCCCACCATAGATCCTGAGGTAGGAAGAAATTTGTCTACCAAACATAATAAATGCATTGGGAGCAATTTGTTTTTCTATTTTTAAGAAGAGTGACATGAAATAGTGTTTGCAGAAGTGATCATGCATAATATTACTTATTAAGGTAACAGAGCAGACTGGTTAAGGGCATGAATTTATAATGAAGAACCATGCATTCTTAACCAGATTGTCTTGGTTAGAATCTCAGTTCACCAGGTACATGGCCTTACACAAGCTTTTATTATTGTTCTGTGTCTCAATTTCCTCATCTTACAAAGGGGGATAATAAAATGTACCAAATTCTTACCTTTTTTTTTTTTTTTTTTGAGACAGGTCTTACTATGTACCCCAGGTTAGCTTGATCTTGCTAAGTAGCCAGGCTGGCTTTCAACTCACAATATCCCCACCTCAGGCTCTGAAGTACTGGGATCACAGGTGTGTGCCGCCAGGTCTGGCTCATAATACATGTTTTAAATAAATTCATGAACAGTACCTATGATAGTGCCCAGGACATAGTAAATACTTACGAAATGTTTATTATTCCATGATATTTTAGCCAATTTCTTACACAGATTATTCCCAATGCTTATAAAAACATGGCAAAGGCAGCATCATACTCAATTTGTGGATGAGAAAATTGAGGCTTATTGAGGTAAAGAAATCATTTAATATAAAAAAGACTGATTCAGAGCTGGGGCTTAATTCAAATCCTCTTCTCTCCTTTTTTCTACTTGTTTCCTCCTTCCATCCCTTCTCTTTTCTCTGTAATAGACATCCTGATAAGCAAGAGATAACCAGTGTTGCCACATTACGTTAATATAATTCCTGGCAGAAACAAAAGTGCTTGACATTTCAGTTAGCCTGTGCAACTTTATTGAAAGTGAAATTAACAATTTCCATGTACCTCTCAGAAATATTGAAAATGGCTTAATAACACCCATTTCATCAGGTTAGGAATCACCATCCTAAGTGGTCATGTAAAAGGAATTGTCCAATTTGCTATTTCATAATTTTAAATTTTATTTTAGGTAAATTATTTAAGTATTTCCATAAAGAAGATGAGGAAGCAGGGCAACCATGTTTACTTTTTAGTGATGAATTCTTGATTTTATGATTTTCCAAATATTAGGTAAAATGGTATTTTCACAAGTCAGCAGTATAGATGCCCAGAACATTCCTTCTTGTCCCTGTTTCAGAAGGAAATAGAACCTTTGCCAAGGCCACTGCTAGTCCTAACACTAACACTGAAGTTTATAATCCATTTTCTGCCTTTTCTGGCTGCTGCTGTTATTATCTGCCTGGAGGGGCTCCAGGCCACACACAGAGCATGCATATATGACACTGTCTTTTATAGAGCAAGGGAGGGAGAGCATGCTTTCAGAAAGGGAGGGGTGTGAGGATTCGGCATAGCCACGGAGCAGCCTCATTATCCCAGCTGCCCACAGAACCAGGAAACGCTAACGCCAGTCCCAGCTGAAGACTGACGAAAGTAGAAACTGAATCATGGATTAAACACTGTGAAATTAAAATATGGCAATTTGAGGAAGAGAAACCTTTTTTTTTTTAGGTGGGGTTTGGCTGTATAATTCAGGCTGGCTGGATTTAAGTTCGCCCCAAACTGGCCTTTCTTTTTTTTTTTTCCCCAGTACTGGGGGTTGAACCCAGGGCCTCCTCCTTGCATGTTTTGCAAGTGCTGGACCACTGAGCTGCACCCCCAACCCATTTTGTTACTTTTTGATACAGGGTCTCGCTAAATTATGCAGACTACATCTGGTTTCGAACTTGCAATCCTCCTGCCTCTGCCTCCCCAGTCGCTGGGATTATAGGCCTGCGCCATCACGCCGGGCTCCCAGGCTGGCCTTTACACTCTTAAATTCTCCATCCTCCTGCCTCAGCCTGCGGAGGGTGGGGGTTGCAGATGTGTGCCACCACAGCTTACTTTTTTTTTTTTTTTTTTTTTTTAAGTAGAACCTATTTATTTATGTTCCTGGACTTCAGGGAGAGTCCTTCATCAAACATCCCTACAACCCACCACTAATTCTATACTTAAAGAAAATAGCCTTTGCTTTGAGGCTCTTCCCCACTCTATCCAAGTCTGTGTTCCAAATTTGGTACTCACTGCTACCCTGCTATCTACAGCTGTACCACCCTGGGGTGAGATCTCAGAAGTTTAGCAGGGTCAAGCCTGGTTAGTCCTTGGATGGGAGACCACCTGGGAATACCACCAGGTGCAGCAGGCTAGGGAGAAGGACCCAACAGCCCACTCCTGAAACAATCTGCCATTGAAAACCCTGTGAATAGCAGAGAAGCACTGACAACAGTGCCGGGCATGGCAGAGTGTCAGGGAGTGTTTAGTGTTTCATTCTTTTGTACATAGGGTCGCTGTGAGTTGGGCCCGACTCCATGGCACCTAACAGCAGACCCGTTAGGCAGACACTCTCCTTTTAATTCTCTTTTTCCTGAGCCTCTTCCTTACTATGCTGCTCTTCTGGGATTGTTGTCTTCCCCTCCTCTGCTCCTTTTCCTCCCCTTTTCCTTCCTTTCTCTCCCCTCTTCATCTCCTTCTCTGCTTTGTCCCTTTTCTCCTCTGGAGTGTTTGTTTTCCTCTCAATGTAGCCAAATGCTTTCACTTTCATGTAGTTTTTAGATTTCTTCCTTTGGGTTTTCTCTTTACTGAGTGAAGCAATGCCGCTCTCGCCTGGATTTCATATATCTCTTCCATGAGCTCTTGGTCTTGCCCTTGGACTAACCAGGCAGCTGCCTTGGTGGTATAATACTGCAGGCAACCCTGCTCCCATATAGCCCATGCCTGGAGATGCTGGTCTCTGAAGGTGTCCCCTGGGAACTCCTCTGAACAGTATTTTAAAGTGCATAGTCAACAGGAAGGACAAAGGCCATAAATTAGTTTATCCATAACTTCTGGTGCTTCCCATTCCCAAAGAATCCAGTGTCTGATATAGTCCTCCAGCATATTTGAGTAAATAAACAGATGAATTAGTAATAGAGGGCAATGGCATGAGAGGAGAGAAGCGCACTGAAGATATACTGCACATTCCTTGCAGTTCTGGCTAGGCCAGGGGGAAAAGAGATTCTTAATCCTGGATTTGAATGCAGATTGCATTCATTAAATAGCTTGATTGTGGCTCCCACTTTTTCTACTGGTTTTGTGGCTCTCATTTTTTTGGCTATAAAAGTTTTAGGATGTGTTTTCTGAAAAATTTTTTTTTTTTTTAAACAGAGCCTTAAGATCTTTGCTGTAAATACACTACATGAAACTACTAAATCAATAAGATGGCAACACAATGTTACGGAGAAACTTTTATAGTTATCTGATTCATTTTTTCTAAATTACATATGAGTTGTGAGGTGGCTCTATGAACTTTTTCCATTTTCTTAAAAAAGAAAGCCACAGACTAATTTTTCTTTTCTTATACGAGTAGTGCATGTTCACGGTAAAATCAAACAAGGAAAGTGAAATAAATGGAACAGTTCAGAGGAGGAGAGATGGAAAGTAAAATCCCTCTTCCAGCCTCACTCCCCAGAGCAGTAGTTCCTAAATCAGGGCAATTTTGCCTCCTAGGGAACATTTGGCAATGTCTGGAGACTTTTTTGTTTATCACATCTGGGCGAACGGTGGAAAAGTATTGCTACTAGCACCTACTGGAAAGGGCCAGAGATTCTACGAAACATTCTACAATTCAACCGGACCCTCCACAAGAAAACAATTTTTAAGCCTGTTCCTAGTACCTGTATTGAGAAATCCTTATTCAGAATGACTGCTTCTTGTTGTTATTAGGTGCCATCGAATTGTGTCCAACTCATAGGGACCCTCATAAGATTTTCAGTGGCTGATTGTTTTGGGATTGCCTAGGGAGTGGATTGCCACGTCCTTCTTCCATTTTTGTGATGCTGGGAATCAAACCCAGGAACCCAGAGACTGCAGAGCGGTGCTCTACTAACTGAGCTAAATCCCAGTGGTTTTGCTTATTCTTCTAGAAAGTAGGTGTTGATTATTTTTTCATATTGACACATGCCATTGCCTAATTATTTTTAACTGTTGAATACCTTCCAATTGGCTCATTATACCATAACATATTTAACAAACTCTCAAGGATATGAAATTTGTTGCCTTCTGTTTTTCATTGTTAAAACCCAACCTGTAAGGAAGGGGTTACTGGGAGTGGAACAACACAAAACGTTGGGTTCTGCCACTGCACTTTTGTTTTTGCTTGCTTTACTTTTGCTCAAGATCTGATTTTGAGGTTGACTTCACCGTGGGAGGTCGAATCAGTCTCTTTCTTACAAATTCCAGCACTCTGGGGACTGTATCACCCAGGAACAGAGGAGGAGGAGGAAAGAAGAATGGTTGTTTTTCATAGCGTGCCACTGTAAAGTTTATCCTGTGGACATTTCCAGTGTCTAACTCACCAGCCAGCAAATCATGTCAGCTGTGGAAATGTTAAGCTTACGGGGCTTGCTATATCTGAATCACATCCAAAACTTTGTGAGAAGCTGGATTAGTTAAAATATGCTAGAGATTCAGGCTGTCCCTCAGGTTAATAAAGAAACAACTACTTCAAAGTCAATTCTTCATTGTCTAACTTTTTTCTTTTTATTCCCCTCTGAGTTCAATCCAGAAGTTCAACCAGTTGCTATTTTTTTTTCTGCTTTCCTAGGTCTTCTTTCACTTTTGGTTGGAAAAGTGAGGCTTGTACACATCATGCATCAGTTATAAGATGCACATCAGACTTAAATCATGCAGTGTTGCTGTAGAGCAGGTAGTGATGCTCACATGGATCATTTAAGGTTAAGTGCTATTTTCATGATCCAGCAGAGGAGGCAGTAACAGAAAAATCCTTCATAATAATTTTACTTTCCAAGAACATAACTGGCCCCCAGAATAATACATCTTAATTCTTAAGCAGTATGGACTTATCTTTTTATTTTCTAGTGATTGAAACTCAGGGCCTCACACATGCTAAGCACGTGCTCTGCCACTGAGCTACACCCCCATCCTCTGAACTTATCTATTTCATCTCACTTCAAGCAGTATGCAATCCAACTTTCTTTCAAATTGTTGTTGTTGTTGTTAGGAGCTGTCAAGTGGCGTCTGACTCATAGCCACCCTATATACAACAGAACGAAACACTCCTTGACACTGTGCCGTGCCTGGCACTTTGTCAGTGCTTCTCTGCTCTTCTCAGGGTTTTCAATGTTGGATTATTTTGAGATTGTTTCCGGAGAGGGCTGCCCAGTCCTGCTCCCACTTTTATGGTGCTAAAGATTGAATCTAGGGCCTTTGAGAGTGCAGAGCAGCACTGTACCAACTGAGCTAAACCCCGGCCCCATTTCTTTCAAATTGTTGTTGTTAGGTGGCAGGAGTTGGTTCTGACTTATAGCCACCCTCATAGGGTTTTCAATGGCTGATTGTTTCGGGATTGCTTTGGGAGTGGAGTGCCGTGTGCTTTTCCTGTTTGCTATTTGTGTGAGCACTGGTCAAAGTTCCTAGCCCAAGGAACTGCTTAAAAAAAAAAGAAAGAGAGAGAGAGAGAGAGAGAGAGAGAGAGAGAGAGAGAGAGAGAGAAAACAATGTATTCCCTACCAATAGCAGTGAAAGCAAAATGGGAAAACTGCTTTCCATTGTCCCTTCCTTTAAGTATATTTAGATCTCCTGGTCTGCCTTAACCCATTTGATCCTTCCTTCACACTTCACTGCATTTCTCCCATGGCAACCAGAAGCAATCCCCATATAAACAATTTCCTACTTTTTCCATAGAGATAAAAATAGAAGTAAAAATGATCAACTTTCTTGTAAGTCCTCCCATATAAACAGGGTTATATTTAAAGTCTTCCCATGGACCTTCTGTAAGTAGCTGTAGATTGGGATGAGCTGGTACTGAATTCACTGGCTCCCTGGATAATGATTTTCCTATGCATTCCATTTAAGCTCTCTCATGGATGTGAAATGAAAGGCCACACAGGAAGGGCAACTAGGGTCCAAAAGTCAGTTATTGCTTCCTCTGCCAATGATTCACTAAGTGCCTTTGAGTAATCCACACATTTATTCCATCTGATAAAGTTATTGGACATGAAAAAGAAGTGGCAATCTTTTTTTATCTTCTTAGGAGCCAGAAGCTATAAAGACAGGGGCATGGTCAAGTCTACTTTCAACTGTTTCCCCATAAATACTTTGTAAGGGAACACTTAGGAAAGCTCAGCTGTTGAAAGGCAACTGAAAGAGAAAGTGTATAACTGTGTAGGCTGTGAAATGAATGGAGCAAAGGCAGTGAGCACAAGAAGACCTGTTACGAAGGATCAGGAATGTGTTAAAAGTTTTCTTCGTTTGTCATGAACTATTTCCTTACTTTTGAACAACTTCATGTCTTGGATCCCACGGCAGAGTGTTCAAAGATGTCTAAGAAGGAAGATTCTCTTTTTTTATCCTTTTTCCTCAGGAGTTAAAAGTCTAAGAAGAAGCTCAGCAAAGACACTTACAAAACCCTTTCAATGATAGTCCCTCAGCCCCCTTCCTTACCAGGGTGAGGTTTTCCTTCTTTTTTTTTTTATTAGCATACATTAATTGTACACAATAATGGGTTTCATTGTAACATTGTCATACAAGCATAGAGTGTACTTTGATCTTATTCACCACCCCACCCACACCATTGCCCTCTCTGTCCTTCCCTCCTGCCCCTGGTCTCCCTCCTCTTCCCAAGTAGTTCCCTTATTACTTTCATGGCTTTTTTAAGAATCTAGATTCTGAATATGAGAGGAAACATGTAATGATTGTCTTCTGAGTCTGGTTTATTTCACTTACATAATGATCTCCAGTTCCATCCATTTTCCTGCAAATGACATGATTTCACTTTGCTTTATTGTCGAATAAAACTCCATTGTGTAAACACGCCACATTTTCTTTACCCATTCATCCGTTGATAGGCACCTGAGTTGATTTCATAACGTGGCTGCTGCTAGTAGTGCTGCAATAAACACAGGCATGCAAGTAGCTCCATTGTATGCTGACTTTGACTCCTGTGGCTATATACCCGGAGTGGGATTAGCTGGATTATATGGTAGTTTGAGTTTTAATGTTTTTGAGAAAATTCTGTACTGATATCCACAGTAGCTGCACTAATTTACATCCTCACCAACGGTGCATAAGGATTCCTCCTCCCTAACCCCTCTGTCTTTGCCAGTTTTGTTGTCTTTTGTTTTCTTTCTTTTCTTTATTTATTTTTGCATGCGTGTCGTGCTTGGGATTGAACCCTAGGCCTTATGGATGCTAGGCAAATGCTCTACCACTGAGTTGCACCTCCAGCCCCTTTTTAATTTTTTATTTTGAGACAGAGACTTGCTAAATTGTACAGGCTGCCTTTGGTCTTGAACCTGAGATTGTCCTTCCTCAGCCTCCTGAACTGCTGGGATTGCAGGCATGCACTATGGTGCCTGGCTTGTCATCTTTTTTTTTTTTTCTTGATGATAACCATTCTAACTGGTGATCAATATAGCTTTAATTTGTATTTCTCTGATGGCTAAAGATACTGAACTTTTTTTTCATGTTATTGGACATTTCATGTTATTGGACATTTGTGCTTCTTTTGATAAGTGCCTGTTCAGTTCATCTGGCCACTTATTGATTGAATTGTTTGCTCTTTTGGTATTTATTTCATTATTTATTTATTTATTTTGCAGTACTGGAAGTTGAACCCAAGGCCTTGTGCTTGCATGCTTTGTAAGTGCTGTACCCCCAGACCATTTTGTTACTTTTTGAGACAGGGTCTTGCCAAAGTACACAGACTACTTCTGGTTTTGAACCCACAATCCTCCTGCCTCTGCCTCCCGAGTTGCTGGGATTATAGGGGGGCACCATTGTGCCTGGCTTTGGTGTTTAATTTTTTGAGTTCTTTCTATATTCTGGATATTAATCCCCTACCAGAGGGCTAGGTGACAAAGATTTTTACCCATTCTGCACATTGTCTGTTCATTCTACTAACTGTTTCCTTTCCTGTGCAGAAGTTTTTAATTTGAGGCAATCCGATTTGTCAATGCTTGATATCATTTCCTGAACTATTGGGGTATAACTCAGAAAAGTTATTGCCTAGGCTCACATCATGAAGTGTTTCCCTTATGTTTTTCTCTAGTTTTTCTACTTTTAAGGTCTTTCATTAGGGTCTTTGATTTATTTACCATGCTGTTTTTACAAATCCATTTTAGATGATTTCTTCCACAGTCTTTTGTGAATTGTTATATTGTATTGAAGCATTATCCAAAATTTATTTGTATTTATTATACTTCACAACCCTCAGAACTATAATGGGATGTCTTCTTAAAATTCTATTTAATAATTTCTAGTAGTGCCTTACTTATGAGTTAACCTCAGTAAATCCTGGAGAATAAAGATGAAGGGATATGACTCCCTGTTCTACCATCACCACATCATCTCTCCCTAAAAGGGTGTGTGTGTGTGTGTGTGTGTGTGTGTGTGTCTGTGTCTGTGTCTTCATTCTCCACTTGAGTTGTGAAATAAACTGAATCCTCAGCAAAACAAAACAGAAACTCATTTCTTTGTGCAATCAGGTCTTTTAAGTTTACATGCCTAGAGAGCTGCATAAAAATAGTACAGGGCTAAACCTTCCAGGGAAGTTATTTTTCTCTAACGGAACAATTTCTGAAAATTGAAGCTGAAATTATAGTTTTCACATTGTAATGCATTGAATTTGCCTTCTACTTTACTCTAAATAGTATTGTACTGTATCCAATTGCAGGGATTGAATAAAATTACCACCAGAGATTTCAGAGTCACATTCTTAAATCTAAATGCTGCCTGTTATACATGGAAACTCTGTGAATGGGGAAGACTAGCAAATGAAGATGGCAGTCTAGTTAATACTTTGCAGATTATGGCCTTTATGATTGGAAATGAGCACATGTCCTGTTTTTTTATTTTGTGTACACTTTAAAAATATTCATACTTACACTATTAAACACCTACACATATACAAATCTATTTGTGTTTATAAGTTTACCTGAATATATTGTAATTTTGTTACTGTAAGCTGTGTTATAAGGATCCATTCCTAAAATCCTTTTAAAATTAAAAAGTATTGAACCAAAGGAAACTGAAAAAGATACTACTTTCTCTTTTTTTGTTAAAGACAAATCAAATTTCCTATTGTGATGAACCAGTTATGATTTATTAGCATAATTACCAGTGATGTCCTGGAAAGAGAACTTAAGAGAATTAAATTTTTTAAATGACCCTCAATTTATTATCTTCTCCTTGGAACTACTTCTTGTTGTTGGAACAGCTAGCAACTTGTTTTTCCTTAATGTGCAAATTTCTGAGTTCTCCAAATTTTCCCATAACAATTTCTCTCTGCTCTATTTTTAATGCTTCACTGTATTTTCTTGTTATTTGTCAAAAGGGACTAATGTGAGTATAGTCTGTCTCTCTATATGTCACAAATTTCTCAGATTTGGTTCACGTTTTGTAAGCTTTTATAAAGATCTGTATTACTTACTTCTAGATTTCCTGATGTGGTTAAATATATACAAAGGGTGTCAAGAAATGTGTACACATCTTGGGATGAAAACTTTCCACTTTACTGTTTTAAGAATGAGTTGTATGCTTGGTGGCACTAACATTTATTTGGTTAACATCATCCTTTGAGTGAACATCATGCTACACATTGTTACTGTTCAATTCAACTTCAAAAATTACTAGATTATATCTCTTAAAATTTGTATACGTTTTTTTACCTTCCTGGTACACCGCCAGCTATTAATGGGCTAACCTGGTATCAGCTACCTCCTGAGATGATCTGTATCTTTTCTGTGGCATTTCTGCTGCTACAGTGAATATCCTGAATCTAATTATGAAGAAACATCAGACAAACCAAATTTGAGGGACATTACAAAAGAATTGGACTTTACCCTAAAACGACAACAAAAATAAACAAACAAACTAGCAAAAAACACAGTAAAACACTCTGAAAGGTCAAGTAACAATTTCGGATTAAAGAAGACTGCAATGAGTGATCTGGGCTTGGAGGGAAAAAAAGCAACCAAGAGTGTTATTGGAACAATTGGCAAATTTTGAATATGGATCATCAATAAATAGTTTAAGGTTAAATTTTCAGAATTTAACAATGCACTAGGGATTTAGCTCAGTGGGTAGAGTGCTGCGCTGCAGTCTATGAGGCCCCGAGTTCAATTCCCAGCACCACAAAAATGGGAGAAGGACCTGGCAATCCACTCCCAAGGCAATCCCGAAGCACTCAGCCATTGAAAACCCTATGAGGGTCGCTATGAGTCGGATACTGACTCGACGGCACCTAACAACAACAACAATGTTATATCAGATAATGTCCTTGTTCTTAGTAAATAGAGACTGAAGTATTTAAAGGTAAAAATCTATCTAACTATAAAACAGGGGTGGCTCATGCAGATGAGGCAAATGTTAACCAATATTAAGTCTGTGTGGTGTACATCAGACTTCATAATATTTTCACAGCTTTTTAAAGTTTGCAATTATATCAAAATAAAAATTTACTAAAATAAATAATAAATATGCACATTTTCTTACATTACTTACCTTTCCATGGGGATAGTTTAGGGTTTAATGTTGTTTGTTATTGCTGTTAAGTGCCATCGCATCAGGTCTGACTCATAGCAACCCTATGTTTAATGTTGTAGAGCATCTTCACATTCATTTCTTTTTCTAACTCTGCTCTTGAAGTATTAATCACATATCATATGACACCAGACTTTCTAATACAGTCTGCTATAATTAATAAGGAATCTGATGCAGTGTTAATTTTGAATAAAACTTGTGGATTAAATCATAGCCCCAGCTGCTGGGCCATTACTATGGAGTGATTCCATGCCAGCAGACATCCAGCTGTAGAAGCCTGGGAGGCCCAAGGGGAGAAAAGTTTGAAGAGAGAAAGTTTTATACAATTCATGCAGACTGCAAAATGAGGACGTTAATCATTCTTAAGTAATTTTGGAAGGAAAATGAATTCTTAGTGAAAGTACTGAAATCAGAGTAAGAATACAAGTATAAGAAATGTTAAAATTTAATTCTTTTAGCTTCAGTGTTTTATGCTATTCTTTAGCCTTTTTTGACTTTTGCTTTCAATTTGATGCAATTTTCATCATATTTCTTATAAGATCCAAAGAGCAAAGTTCAACGTTTTTGACCCATTAGAGTTTAATAACTAGGGATACTTTGTGTGTGTGTGTGTGTGTGTGTGTGTGTGTGTGTGTGAGAGAGAGAGAGAGAGAGAGAGAGAGAGAGAGAGAGATTAAAAATTGTTCAACTTACTGAACTGTACATGAGGCATAGACTGAGTCAGACTCCAAGGAAACAGAAACTAATTATCAGGCCCATATTTTGTAAGAATATGCAGTTTGAAGTTAGGAGTGATGGGGAAATACACTAAACAGATTGGTGGAAATTTAAAATTCTGTGTAGTAGAGTAATGCTGTGATAAGCATGCAATGCTCTGGGAACAGATACAAGGAACACTAAGAAATCAAAAGGAATGGTCAGCAGGGAAAATTCAAAGGAGAGTTAAAGGCACGAGGAATAGCAAAATGAAGGCACTGGAGTAAGAGAGAGGATGTCAATCACCTCTCCACTTTCCAATTATCTGACCTGATGGGAGAAAGTATAATCAAAGGATTTTGGATTACTGCCTGTAATGTGAGTTCTTAGTGGTAAAGCCCTTAGTGGTAAAATCACAAACATTCAGTCTCATCATTGCCCTTCTGAGATCTTAGCAGGCTTACTCCAGGATTTTCATGAATCTTCTGTATTGCATGGGTGTGATTTCTGAAAGTCTCAGAATTAAACTTTTCTGCCTCCTGGCATCCATACCTACTGCCCTGCTGGGGTTCCTGGGAGGTCTTCTGAGGTAAGTCCAGCCACTGAAGTGAAGATATTTTCTCTCTTTATTGAAAATAATTTCTAATGAGTTTGATCTTTCTCATCCTGGTGCTTTCTGAAGGATCCAAGAACTGAGATGTCACAGTGCCCTTGGAACATAGGGCTCATCACTTTGAAGGTACTCTGTCATTATCTCTTTAATACTGCCCCTCCAACCAGACCCTCCTTTTTGGAACTCCATTTGACAATATGGTAGTCCTTCTAGTTTTATTCTTCATGTTTCTTAAACTTTTTGATATTTTCTTCTTTCACTCCATTGACTGAATTCAGGATAATTTCTTTGGATCTATCTTCTAGCTTACCAATTGTTTCTTTAGCTGTATCTATTCTATTTTATCTTTTCATTTGGTTTGTTACTTCTAAAGCTTCTATTTAATTCTTTAAAAAATACACTTGTAGGCCAAGCATGGTAGCACACATCTGTAATCCCAGCATTCAGGAAACTGAGGTAGGAAGATCATGAGTTTGAGGCCTGTCCAGTCTACTTAGTGAGTTACAAGGCAGCCTTGGCTCCATAGTGAGACTCTGCCTCAAAAAACCAAAACCGAAACCATAACCAAAAATATCCCCTAAAGGACCCCAATAGCAAATCAAATTAAAGCAAAAAATACTCTCTCTCTCTCTCTCTCTCTCTCTCTCTCTCTCTCTCTCTCTGTCTCTCATAGTCTAATGCTCCTGGTTTCTATTTGCAAGTCCCACTTTTATTTCTCTAAGGTTAGAACATAATTCGGTTATATTCTGTATATAAAAATCCCTATATCTGAAGCCTTTGTGATTCTTTTCTGTTGTGTGTTGTCTTGGGGACTTTATCTTATGTTTTCTTACTTCCTTGGGTGTTTTGTGACTATTTTTGGTGTGAATAGATTGAAGTGATATGTTCTCCCAAAGAGCATTTGAATTTGCTTCTTTCAGTTACCTTAGGTACACAAACTCTTCAACTGGACCACCTGAAATAAAATTCTCTGCTTTATGTTTTGTGAATTACATAGGTAGGTGGGGTTGGGCTTTAGTGACATAAATTCTAAAGATTCCTTCTATTTTACTCCAAAGTTGAAACAAGAATTTGTGTGTGTGTGTGTGTGTGTGTGTGTGTGTGTGTGTGTGTGCTCTCTACTTCTGTGAGGTTGGCTTATTTTTCATTTGTCCTAAGGCTAAGGGCATATAAGTTTTGGTGATCCGGTACTATGTGGGAAACTTTCCATTTACTTTTCTACCTTGGACATGTATTTATCTTCTGTCCTCCACACCCGAGGGAGCTGTTCAGGTGGACACTCAGGGTCTTTGGGGCTTAGCACAAGCCTTTAGGGGGAGAAGCTGGCATTGACAGCTACTTAATTTCTGGGTTTCTGCTTTCACTTTATTTTTGGCCTCTGTGGATCTCTTTCTCTGTGCCAGCTCAGTAATGCAATTAAAGATCTATTTTTTTTCCTTAATTCAACATTTTAGTCATTTTTATTGGCAGAGTTTTTCAGGATATCTGGTCTGTAATAGTGCCAGAAACAGAAGTTGGCCCTAAGCTTTCTAACAGCCAATGAGAGAGGAAAATTTAATCAATTACATGGTTACAGGGGCCAGAAGAAAAATGACTCTCGGTTGTTTTGGAGAAATGCAACAGTTTTTGGCACTAAGGCCTGACTGGGATTTTCTCAGCAGCCATTCCAGCAGGCACCATAGTCTCTCCTAGTCCTTGGATGACACCATAGGTCCAGGCAGCTGCTCTACCTTATTTCATAACGAGTGCCTTTTAGATTGCCAAACTGGGTGGTGTTTGAGGGTAAAGATCCAGAAAGACAAATTACTCTTTCCACTTCATGTTATACTAGTAAGATATGTTCCAAAGCAAGGTGGCCTTTCCAAGACGCTTTGGAATTCTCATGCCTAGACTTTTCACTTTCTCAGATGTGCTGAGACAGATTGAAATCTCTTAAAGCTCATGCTCAGGCATGGAAGATAACTTTCTACTTGGTAGCTCAGAATAGCTTCTAAATGATAAAGGTTGAATGGGTATACCACCATGTTGTTGTTGTTGTTGTTGGGTGACGTTGAGTTGGTATCCAACTCATAGCTACCCTCATAGGGTTTTCAATGGCTGACTGTTTCGGGATTGCCTTGGGAGTGGATTACCAGGCCCTTCTCCCATTTTTGCAGTGCTGGGAATTGAACTCGGAACCTCAGAGACTGCAGCGCAATGCTCTACCAACTGAGCTAAATCCCAGCCCACCACCATGTAGTAAAACTGAATCACACCATATTTTATGCCCTTTTTATGGCATGGTCCAACCACCCTAAAAACACATTGCTAGATAAGTTGAAATCAAAGATCAAAATGTTTGTCAAAGAACATTTTCTGTAAATGTTAACCATTATAAACGTTATACCCTCTTCTAGTTATATTGTAGTTTAGTTTACCAGTGAATAAGCTTGTAAAGTGGAAGAATACTTTAGTAGATGAGATCACTAAGAATAAAAAAATAAATAATCACTAAATAAGTTTTTTGAGAATTTTGAATAAAACTTAGAAGATGTGTTTTCTGGAACACTGAATAGATTATATGACAAACAGAATCTGTATTAGTTACTTTTCTCTTTGTTGTGACAGAATGTCTGACATAAATGAACAGCTTGAAAGGAGGAATGGTTTAGTTTGCTCATGGTCTCAGAAATGAAAATATGTGAAAATATATATTAAAAACCTGTTTGCAAGGCAATGCTAGGTAAATCATATTCTGAAAACAGCACTAAAAACATGGTTATTTAAAGTTTCTATAGCTGGGAGAGTTGAGAAGAAAAATTTTATATCATGAAATAAAAGTTCAGTGAATTGATTATACCAATTACCAAGAAGGGATTTATGGGACATTGGGAAGATAAACCTCAGTGAAAAGAGAAATGACTGCCTTGTAACTTCAGTTGGAGTTTAGTGAAGAAACAAGGGTTCAAAGCAATTGTATAGATCCCTTTATCTTGTGTGCTGAAAACAGAACTAACATCCTAAGAAAGAGTTTTCTGTTATTTCTTAGAAATAATGAAAAGTGCTGTGAGGATCTCATGAAGTGAATTTGAAAGACTGTGAAATAAATCATATCTTATTGGTCAGGACCCTTGCTGCAGAAATGTCTTTTATAACAGATTGGTGATTCTGGCCATGTTGTGAGTTTAGCAAAAGTTCCTATCTATTTTTGAAACTTTTGGTTTTAGTAAATTTACTAACTTATATAGGCCTGTAGCCATAGCACTGTGGTGTCAGATCCTGTCAGATGTCAGAAGCTAAGCAGGGACAGGCCTGGTTAGTACTTGGATGGGAGACTGCCTGGGAACACCAGGGTTTGTAGGCTTGGGAGCAGGACCTCGGCAACCTACTCCCAAAAATCAATCTGTCATTGAAAACCCTATCAATAGCAGAGAAGCACTAACAATAGTGATTCATCTGTTGTACACAGGGTCACTGTGAGTTGGATTCCAACTCCACGGCACCTAACAACAACAACAGTTAGCATATACTGTCCCAATTTTTAACCCATCTGCTTTTCTCTCTCATATAGCACGTGCAATAATGTGCGATAATAGCAACTTTAAATTTATAGTAAAATCTTGTGTTTCTAATAGTTTCCATAGTTATTTTATGGTTTTTAGTCATTTTTTCCATAATGATATAAAGGCCACACAGCAGGCCGAACATACAGATTCCAACCTTTGCTTGGCAAGCACAAATTACTATTCTTAAAGCAGTCTAGTGTTTTCTTTCTTTTACCCTCTCAAAATAAGAAATCCTGTTTTGCCATCTAGAAGAGATCTGTTTGTGAATATCCAAGGCTGTGAGTAAATTCTAAATGCATAATTTTGTTACCATTTATAGAAAGAGCTTGAAGAATAGAAACTTCCTTTTTCATCTCCACTCAGAAGTTAGTCCCAATAATATCACACTGGTTTCCCACTGGCCATTTTTATGTGTACATAAATTTGGAAAATGCATAAAGAAATAATTATCTATCCAAAGAAGGCCTAGACGCTAAAAGGAGAATAATAAACCACTTGAGGGATAGGAATGACATTTAGTTTCAAACAAAAGAGTTTATGCTTATTAAAGAGAGGAGATGGAGGAGCTGATAATACTGAGAAGCCATGCTTTGTAAGTTTCATTATTAAATGGAAAGATTTTTTTTTTTAAATCGATGAAGTAATGAGAAACCTCTTAGTTTGAATTTATATAGTAGTGATAAAATGTCATTGGCAGGCAGTTTGTGTCCCACTCTATAAAATTTAAGTGGATTTTTCTCCTAAGTTTGGGGTATAAAGAATCAAGATTCAACTAATTTGTATTTTACGTAAGCACTGCATTCTCCAAATTTATGATGTCATATTATGTGCATGACTTTAGAATTTTCAGAAAATGTCAAAAGTTATACATTTACATAGACATAATGTACAAATGACCACTCATGCATTGATTCAGATGTAAATGATCTTTCAGTACTAACTGAAACCATAGAATGCATTCCCTTTTTCCACCAGGACTGTAGAAGGCAGTCCGCAGTGACTGGTGGTAGGCATGGTTTTTGTCCGCTCGGTTTTAGCTCCTAAACTCCCTCTTTTACTCTCTCCGGTTCTTCATGGTCCAGGTGGTGATGTCAATCAGTGATGTGTCCACAGATCATTGGTGCGCATGGGTAATTTTTTTCCCCTCTTTTTTTTTTTTTTTTTTGGTGGTATGAGGGACTGAACCCAGGGCCCCACACACAGTGGGCACACACTCTATCAGTGAGCTACTCTCCAGCCCTCACAGGTGGGTATGCAAGCTGGCCTAGCTATTGGAATGCCAATTGTTGATTCAAGAATATGCATATGAGTCAAGAAAGAGAAATTATTGTGTTTTCTGATAGATTGATACAGGGCCCATATTGGATGGAGACACTCAAGTCCACTGTGATTGCTAGGCAGGGCAAACGTGCATCTGAGGATGACTGAGATCATCCTGTGTGGCACAAACACATAGGAAGAGGCTCCTTGTACTGTAACAAGTGGAGATAAGCACAGGGGAAAGATGGAAAAGAGAAGTAATGCTCTGAGCACATTATTTACTTCTAGGTTCACCCATCCTTAAAGATCTATTTAACTCTTGATGTCCTACTTACACTCACGGCATTCTCCCTTTCCTTAAGTCTGTTTGGGTTGGATTTCTAACATGTCCAATCAAAACAGGTCTTAACTAACACAGTCCCTATTGAAGATCTTCTAGCAAGACTCACCTATAATTGTGCTGAATTCTTTCTCTTGCTCCCTGTCTGTTTTTTAATATTTTTCCTTTAGTCTGACCAATAACCAGATAAGATATTTAAAAATTTTTATGTTAATTTTTGGTGACACATTTACCAGAACACAGAGAGTGATTTCACCCTGCAATTCAAGCAGAGATTCCCTGCTGAGGAAACACAGAGGTGTTTGTGGCCTTGTGTAGTAACTTTGGGCGTGATGCTTTCATTTACAGTTTCTGTTGTGGAGTTGAGAGCACCCTGGGAGTTAACCTGTAGGACAATGTAAAGAGGAGCATATATTCTTTCAAGGCACTTGTAGCTGTCATTTCATTTCTTGAGAGTTATGAATGGCGGTATTGTTGCAAACAGCTGTACCGTGAAGGCATTTAAGCCAGTTATTACTGCCTGTGGTGTCTGCACTCAAAATGTTGCAAACACTGAAATTATGATTTACAGAGGTGAAAAATGTAAGTTTTATAAGATTTAGCAGTACGCCTGGCTCTGTCTCTTCAAATTTTTGGACAGATTTTTTTGTACTGATAATTCTAAATCTGTGTGTTTGTAATTCCAATGAATTCAAAAAGACTGGTCAGACTATATCACCCAAAATATAATAAATAATATGTTAACTTGGAAAGCAGTAAGGGAACATGAATATAATTTTTAATGTATTTAATTATTTTCCAATAACGTTCTACTACACAACATGGGGTATAAGCTGAAGAAGCAGAGTATACTAAACAAATTTCTAAATGTTATATACCTTAAGTAACAATGTATGTGGTTGAGTTGAAATATATATTTTAAAATTGGAAAAAAATTTTTTATTTTTTCCTAGAACTCTTTGATTACTCGTTTCCTTACAGTAAATGGCCATCATTAATATGCTAAGATCTATTATCACACTATTTATTTATTTATTTATTTATTTATTTATTTAGCAGTACTGGGGGTTGAATCCAGGGCCTCATGCTTGCATGCTCTGCAAGTGCTAGACCACTGAGCTGCACCCTCAGCCCATTTTTTCACTTTTTGAGACAGTCTCGCTAACTTATATAGACTGCTTCTGGTCTTGAACTTGTGATCCTCCTGCCTCTGCCTCCAGAGCCACTGGGATTACAGGCATGCGCCACAGTGCCTGGCTTTACTTCACATCTTTTAGTTTTAATGTAAATTAAAAGTTATTCCAAAAATATTTGCCAAAGAGTGGCCAATAGACAATTTCCCAATCAGTTTTCAAGTTAACAGAAAATATAGGTATCTATTAAATTTGTGTAGACAGTATTTTCCGAAAAGAGTATGTAATTTAAATTAATATAATCTTTTAACTTAAAAAATGTTATAGATAATAGATGTCTATTTTTGGAGGAAAGTATCAATGGGTCATCATGAAATATTCTCATTTCATAGGTGTGTCAGGTTGCTTGGACTGCATGTGACAGAAAATAGATTCAAACTTCTTTATGTAAAAATGGGAATATAGAGCTCACAACACTGGAGTGACATTTCACTGCAACAAGAGACTTTATCCAGAGTTTAGATTCTCTGGCTAGGCCTGCGTTTCTCTGTCTAGTTCTTAGTCCTGCTTCCTCAGTGTGGAATAGATTCTTAGACAAAGGTCCAAAATGGAGACCAGCAGCTCCTAACCATGTGCTTCCTGGCATCTTCACTCAGAAAAAGAATCTGCCTTCCTATTATTTCAAGCAAAATCTCAGAAGTGAGCTTTCCTTGCCCTGATTGGCCTGACCTGAATCACGTGTTATTCCTGCTTTTGAATTACTCTCTGTGATTAATAGGATCAGATTTGCTGACTGGTTTAAGGTAACAGGTTTCCACTTCTGAAGCTGAAGGCAGACTCTATACCACACCAACTGTCCTGCAGAGGCTTGCTGTCTCTAGCAAAGGATACTAGAGAAGCAACCAACTGTAAGATGAAGTCTGAGAATTTAAGTGCCTTGAGTGATGACAAGTAAGCAGCTAAGCTTCCTCTGGAAGGCTAATTCAAAATCATTCTGTTTATTGACAAAGGTTCATGAAGTACTACACAAATTCATTTATTCAGCACCTGGTGATTGGGAAGCTGTGGAAATGCTGGCACTATCCTGCAGAGTCTTTATCAAACGTGATTTTAGGTTCACTTTATTAAAGACACTTGAGATGTCTGATGAAAATGCAGATTCCTGGATTTGCTGATTCAGATTTGGCTTTTTTTCCCCCTCTGTCTTTCTTTTTGTTGTGAAGTACTGGGGATCAAACTCAGGGCCTTGCTTGTGTTAGGCAAATCTCTACCACTCAGCAACATCCCCAGCCCAGGAGTTGGCATTTTAAAACATGTCTTCTTGGCAGATGCCCTGAACATTAAGTTTGGAGAATCATTGTTATGTGACTCCTAAATTGTTATGGTTAACAAGCATTCCAAAACTTATCATGTCTGCCTCTGAGAGTGTATTTGGAAATATTGTCACAAATATTTCTTTTTATTGATGTTTCAAGTAAGGCTATAACTACTTCTTTACAAGTGCTCTACCACTCGGCTGCACTTCTAGCCCATTTTTAAATTTTTTATTTTGAGTCAGGTTCTGCTGAGTTACACAGGTTGCTTCTGGCTTTGAACTCACGATCTCCTTCCCTCAGACTCCAGAGTTGCTGGATTACAAGTGTGTGCCACTGTGCCTGACTGAGACTATTACTACTTCTAAATTGATTCAATTATCAACTCTGTTGTGGAATCATGTGGACTTACCAATGTCATCAGTCAGTAGGAAAATCTGCAGAAGACTCATAGGCACAGTTGAAAAGCATTTTTGTTTTATACTATAAAGGAATACCAGCACATATAAAAATGAGGAAGCTAGAACAAGCAGGACAAGTATAAATACATTTACTATGGCAAATGGCATCACATAAAGCATGCTTTCACCCACTTACCTGTATTATTTACCTTTCAGGACTCTTCCACATATGATTGACACATTAAGAATTTACTTAATCTGCAACACTTGGGGAAAGTGTGCACTTAGTAAAACTAGGGTGTTGACAACAGCTATTGAAATTATACTAGTGCTGACTGAAGCTTATGATAGGAAATATAACATTTGCTGTGTTGATTTGTTAGATGTTTGTTTTTGTCTGACAGCACAAATCCCAAGACAAATTTTCTACCTGGTTCTTAGTGATGACCTATAGAGGACCTCCTGTCTCCCATATAGCACCCTCTGAAAGTCCAAGATGGCTTTAGTTATCTTATTGGCAGAGTTTCTTGGAGACTGATTAGGGGATGATTGTCAATACTGCTTTTAGATGGTAAACAATTTTGTGGAAGAAGAATGAAATTGACTATTACCAGAGTACTTTAATGCCAATGTTTTTTCCATTGCATTTTTATTGCAATGTTATAGGATTTGTAAGATGTGATATGAATCATTGTCTGTTTATGAATTTGAATTAATTTTTTAATGTGTTGCCTGAGAAGAAACTAATGTAAACAGAGTTTTTGTTGTTGTTAGGTATAAACAGAGTGGTGAAATGAAAATTTATTTACAAGGATGATTGGAAATAAAACATCAGAGGGCTATAGTCAATGGGAATAATAGATAATTACTGAGTAGTCAAAGATATTGAGTACTCTATTTCAGAGTGCAATAAACCATGTTTTGAGCAATTTTCATGCAATAATTTAATCTTTCGCACCACCCTAGAAGGTAGGTTATGCTATTATACCAATTTTATAGATGAGGAAACTGAGATGCAGAGAGTTTAATAAATTTGCCTAAGTTCATACATTTAGTAGGTGAAGGTTTTGAATTTCAACACAGGCAGTCTAGACTCAGATCCATGCTCTTAATCATCAAACCATAGAGTGATTGTACAGGATTTTAACGTGTTATAAGAAGTCAAGAATTATATTACAGTTTCCTAATATCCCTTTCACCAATGTGTCTGTCAGCCTGTCATGCTGTGGGGCTCTCATGATGCTGTAATGCTGAAAGCTATACCACTGGTATTTTAGATACCAGCAGGGCCACCCATAGTGGACAGGGTATGGCTAAGCTTACAGAACAAGACAGACTAGGGAAAAGGACCTGCAGCCCATTTCAGAAACAATTGAAAATCATATGAATAGCAGAGAAGCACTGTCAAATACAGTGCAGGAAAATGAGCCCCCCAGGCTAAGAAGGCATTCAAGAAATGACTGGAGAAGATTTGCCTCCTTGAAACAGATTCAACTTTAATGATGGGAATGGAGTAAAGTCAGAGAAACCTCCTTTTGCTGACATGGCATGACTCAAAATGAGAAGAAACACAGTGGCCATAACAATAGACTCAAACATAAAAAGATTATGTGCGTGGCAGAATGTTGGGTAGTGTTTCATTCTCTTGGGTCTCTATGAGTCAGACTTGATTCAACAGTATCTAACAACAACAACAACAACAGCAACAACTTCCCCTTGCAGTGTGTTCTGTAGAGCAAAGGAGGTGACAAAAATAGAGTTCAGTTGTTGTTGTTGTTGTTAAGTGCCGTCGAGTCGGTATCCGACTCATAGCGACCCTCTGTACAACAGGGGAAACACTATTGTCAGTGCTTCTCTGCTATTCATCGGGTTTTCAATGGCAGATTGATTTTTGGGAGGGGGTTGCCAGGTCCTTCTCCCAAGCCTACAGCTTCTGGTGTTCCCAGGCAGTCTGCCATCCAGGTACTAACCAGGCCCGACCCTGCTTAGCTTCTGAGATCTGACGGGATCGGATGCCACAGGGCTATGGCTGCAGGCAGTCCCAATAAACTAGTGAGTTTATTACATTTCATGGAAGTATTCTTTTTGGTTGCTGGGATTTTAGATTTTTTTCACTTATTTGTCATAATTAACAAACAACTGTGTAGCTGGCTTTGGCCCATTTGCCAAGCCCTGTCTGACACTTTTTTTTTCCTTGTGGTGCTGAAGACCAAACCCAGGGCGTTGCGCATGCTCAGCAAGCACCTTGCCACTGAACTATATACCCAGCCCTCCAACACTTATTTTTGCAAATATAATTTCACTAGGCTGGGCATGGTGGTGCATGCCTGTGATCCTAGCCCTCTAGAGGCTGGTGCAAGAGGATTGGCACATGGTAGAACTCTGTCTCAAAAAACTAAAAGAGAAAAATTGAAAAAAAAAAAAGAAAAAATTCATGGAAACATTATCATATACACTCATTTGTATCATCTGTTGTTGTTTTTGCACTCTGACAGTAGAACTGAGTAGGTATTATAGAAAGCCTAAAATCTTTATTATTTGGTCCTTTAGAGAAAAAAGTTTGCCAGCTCTTAATTATTACCTTAGTACCCCAAGTGATTTTGGATAATTTCATTAAGAAAAATTCCCCAGGGGTGGGATTATTTGGCGCAAGTGTGTGAATATCATGTGGTCCCAAAGTTTATTTCCAAACCTTTTTCTGAAGATGTTATGTTGGTTTATAATGCTACCAACAATATATAAGTGAGCTACTTTCATTCAACTTTATCATAATTGGGTTTTGTCATTTTAAGTTTTTCTTATTTTAATGACCATTAATAGTGTACAACATTCGTCTTTTTGTTTGCTGTTCTTCGGCACAAAAAAAGCTATTTTCCTTATATTTATTAGTTGTTTTTCTCTTGTATGAGATGCCTATTCATGTTTCTTATATGCTAATCTATTAGAGTCTTATTGCTTCCCTTGTTAATTTGTATGAGCTTATGGATGATTTTCTGACTTACATTCAAAGAACCAACAATATGATATGTTAGTCAGTAGCTTACTGCACACAGATACACATCCATCATGCAAGTATTATGCGATTCATTAAAGCAGATAGAGAAGTCAGGCTTATAATAATTATGAATGCTACCTTTTAAGGCTAGAAGATCTGTGTTACTGATGTAAATAATACCAGTAGCTCTTTTATTACTCTCTAAATCTGTAAGCTGAACTCCTGCAAGGAAAATATGTCTTCTTTATGTAATGAAAATATTTGCTTAGGTAGTATTAAATTTCTCATTTGTACATGACTCATGAAAGTCGACAACCACCTCAGCTCTGGTCCTAAATAAAAGAACCTTGTTACAATAATCTTATCTCTCAAGACAAAAGATGTTGACAAGCTTGAGTCTCTCCCACTCTGGTTGCAAAAATTAAAAGGAGTATAATAAAAGTATAGAAGGGAAATCTGTGACCAAATGTAAGATGGAATTCTCATGCTAAAAGGAAGAACAGTTTAGCGAGAGAGGAGCAAGGAAAGTTTTATTGTATTTGTTTATAATCCCAAATAAATTTTGTGGGTAATATTTGAAAATATTAAGTAAATGCACTTTGACTTCTCTTTTAATATCATGTCCCTTCCAGCTGCCCACCTGTGATTGAGCCTTGAGTCCTGTTGCTTAGAAGAAAGAAATGATTGATCAACTTTACTCACAAAGCTAAATTTCTTGAGCATTTGGCAGGACAATGGTTTGGAAAGCCAGGCTTTGGAGAGGAGGAAATGCACTTTCTCAATATCTTCAGCTCCCCTTAATATGTAAATTTGACTGACTACTACATGCAGGGTAGAGTTAGAACTCAGGATTTGGAGATACCAAAACATTAGAAATCTTTCCCTTTTGACCTGAGCTATGGAGAAGCGAAACGAGAAGGAGATGCAGGGCAATGACGTTAGGTGTTACGGAGGAGGAGGGTACAGCTAGGGGCCACATGCACAATGCTGGAGAAGTAGTGTCATAGCGATTGAAAGAAGATGCAGTAAAGGCAGTGTTCCTTTTTCCCATGTGACAGGGGCATACAGGGCTTCTAGGCCTTCGTTGATGCTTTGGAAAGGAACAAGACATGCTGAGAGAGCCTGAGGGGAGGATAAAGGGGCCACAGAGTGTGAGGATTTTAGTATCCAAAGGCCATGGTTAGGACCAGAGAAACCAAGAGTGCATATGAGCTTGAGGCCAGATCATGAGATGGGACTCACAGGACCTCAGGTTTCACCAGTCTAGAAGGCAGATCAAGCCGTCCTAGGATGAGAAGGAGGCTCATTTCTCTCAGTGCTCCACCCACCCAGAGCACACACTGCCCATATTCGAATCCTGGTGCCAAGACTTACTAGCTACTTGACCTCGATCAAACCACTCATTTCCCTCGTGTCTAAAATAAAAATAAAGGGTTGTTATGATAGTTCAACAATTTTTATAAGATGCTTGAAAAGGTGCCTTGCACACCTTGACCCCTCAATAGTGTCCATAATGGAAGTTGTCACTGGAGAAGAGCCTAGAACTGAAGAGACTGCTCCCCAAAAGAGACATCTTTTGCTGAAAGGCAGTGAGAACAGCTAGAATAATAAAGTACATTCCACCGCCTAGCGGAAGATTAGACTAGTAGGAAAATAAGAAGCCACGTCTTCTTTGCACACGAGTGAAGTACTTGCCAGTTAATGACTTTGGTATAGAAACAAGGCTGAGAACTCTCCCTCTGCCCCTTCTAGCTGCTTGTGCTTTCTTGACCTCTCATCCAAGCTCTTGGAAGGGGGGTATGTTCTGCCCAAATCTCCCATTTCCTCCCTTCTCAGCTCTTTGCCCCCTACTTTTACAGCACATTGGTATCTGCGCCACTGTCCACCTAAACTGCTCTCCCAGCCCTGCCCCTGTTCTCCTAATTAACAGGCCTACTAAAGAGTGTTCCAAACGTTTCCTGTCCTCTTGCTGGGGCCACTCTACTTTCACTCTAGGGCTGTGTGACATGGCTTTTTGTCATTTGCTTTTCTCTCAATGCTCCTTTTAGCCTCTTGCAGCCATTCCCTCTTTCTTAGACTTGGAAACATTGCTATCATCGGGATCCCATGCTTGGCTCCCCAGGTCCTTCTCTCTCTGTCTTTTCTTTGTGCTCCAGCTTGTGATATCTTGGGCATGGCACCGTGACCAGGAGTGTTTGGTTTTGTCGTACTGGACAACGCCTAACAACAACAAACACCTTGGGATATCAGCTGCGATGACTGAAGACAAACACACGTGACTCTTAAGTGCAGATTTTATTTGGAGTGTATTCGATTGCCTATGAAATTATATATTTAATTGCCTGTGGAATGTTGCTTCTTACTGGAGTGCGCCATGATCCTCAAAGTCAACGTATCTCCAGCAGGTTCATTTTCTTCAGTCTCTCCTCCCATTTCCAAAGGGCACCAACTGCTGGGCAAAAGGCACTCAAGCCAGACCCGGGAGAGTTTTCCAGAGCACCTACCTTTCCTTCCACTCCACAGCCCTATCAGCTGCCCAAGTGCTGCAGATCTTCCTCTTCAATACTGTCCTACCTCTCTTCTGCAGATTCTGTGCTTCTGCCTGCTTTTAAGCCTTTGTAGGGTCTTTCCTGGATCCCTGTGCAACCCTCTGACTTACACTTGACCTGAGGCAAGCCATCCTCCATCCCTCAACAGAGTCTTTTCGAAGTGTGGATCAGCAATTTCAGCTTCTTATTTAAGCACCGTTAGTGGAGCCCAATGCCTCCAGGAAAAGGCTATAGGGTGAAGGTTGAATTTATCACACAAATCTATGGTTGGGGCCAGTGCCTAGTGCTCTAACTCCTGCTCCCCTGCACACTAATCTGGTGCTATAGCCCTATCCTGCCACTTGTTGTTGTTGTTGTTAGGTGCCGTCGAGTCGAGTCCGACTCAGCAACCTTATGTACAGCAGCTCGAAACACTTGCCGATTCTGTGCCAGGCAAACGATCTTATTTATGTTTAAGCCCATTGTTGCAGACACTGTGTCAATCCATCTGGTGGAGGGTTTTCCTCTTTTGCGTTGACCTGCCACTCTTCCAAACATGATGTCCTTCTCCAGGGATTGTTCTCTCCTGACTACATGTCCGAAATATGTAAGGTGCAGTTTGGTCATTTTTGCTTCCAAGGAGCACTCTGGTTGTACTTCTTCTAGGACAGATCTGTTGGTTCTTTTGGCAGTCCATGGTATATTCAATAGACGTCTCCAGCACCACAATTCAAAAGCATCAATTCTATCTCTCTTGTTCAATGTCCAGCTTTCACAACCATATGATGCCACTGAAAATACCATGGCATGAGTCAGACACACCTTCGTCTTCAATGTGACATCTTTGCTTTTCAATACTCTAAAGAGATCTTTTGCCACAGCTTTTCCTAGAGCAATGCGTCTTTGGATTTCTTGACTGCTGCTTCCACGGGTATTGATTATAGAGC
>VMDO01025265.1:0-28531 GCA_007922755.1 Pedetes capensis
TCCCGAGTTCAATTCCCGGCACTCCAAAAATGGGAGAAGGACCTGGCAATCCACTCCCAAGGCAATCCCGAAACAGCCATTGAAAAACCCTATGAGGGTCACTATGAGTTGGATACCGACTCGACGGCACCTAACAACAACAACAAGACTGTGAAACCCATGTGTGTGGCTCCCAGGCCATAGGAGAAAACAGGTAGTGGGCTGGACTTGGCCGTGGGCTCGGTTGCCTGGCCCCTGCGCTAGCCACCACGTGCTGCTCGGTGGGCCTTACCTTGATATGAGCTGCTGGGTCCGGGACAGTCTGAATCATGTCCTTCAGCAAGCCAGCTCAGTCACCAGCCGTGCAGAACTGCAGAGAACTAGGGAGACAGAGGGCAACACAAATAATAATAACCATGTGTCCGTGGCTTCCCCCCACCCCTCCCCCATTGGGACCGAACGCGATACAGCAATGGGAAACATTTCGCAGTCTGCATTCAGCACGTCGGTCAGAGAGCATCTCTCGGGACTCCGTGGCACACGGGACAAGGAGAGGGCTCGCCTCTGTTCCGCTGGGACAGCCACGTACTTTTAGCCCAGCAGAACCTCAGCCTGACAAGCCCAGAGGAAGCCGCCCGTCCTGGACTCCAAATGAGCCACATCACTGCAGAGGAGCAACGGCCCCTAAGGCCCCCCAGCCCAGCAGGGGAAGCACCGCTGACAACAGTTAACCGGACGGCTCGGGAGAGCCAGGAGAGAGGATGGCGAATCCCCAACGCAGAGAAAATGGCAGACGCCGGGGGTACGGATAGGCCGGTGACCCTGGTCCGATCATCTCTCATTGCACTCCGTTACTGAAGTGGCACACAGTGCTCCCTGCATGTGGACAGTCACTACGCGGCCACTGAAAATAAATATATAGATTTGTAAGAGATGGCCCGCACCACGTGCATTTCACGTGAGCCACATCAATAAGGAATCCCTTAAATGAAAAGATGAAACTAAAACATGAGACGCTTTAAATTGCATTGTGAAAACCAGACCTTGGAGGTTATGACCCAAGCCAGCGCCATCTACACATATCTGTGAGATTCTGTGCTGAGCCCGCAGTGGAAGCACAGCTAATCCTGTGTCCACAGTGCAGTGCCAGACCCCGAGTAAGGGCTGCAGACACCTGTGCTCACTTCATGCCAACCTCAGCCCTCACTGCCCAGGTGAGGACACTGAGGCGGAGGCTAAGCAAGGCATCCAGGATTCAAGTCAGAGTGGCCATCTTACTGAAAGGCCCACAGGACACTCAGGGTTGACTTAATTAACAGGTGTCAACCAGCCCTTTTCTTTGAAGATACATCTTTAAGCCTGTCCTAAATAGACTTGCTGGGATTTAGCTCAGTCGGTAGAGCGCTGCTCTGCAGTCTCTGAGGTCCCGAGTTCAATTCCCGGCACTGCAAAATGGGAGAAGGACATGGCAACCCACTCCCAAGGCAATCCCGAAACAGTCAGCCATTGAAAACCCTATGAGGATCGCTATGAGTCGGACTTGACTCGATGGCACCTAACAACAACAACAACAAATAAACTTCCAGGTGTCACACTCCAAGGATCTTCTAGAAATAAAGACTTTGACCCACATATTCCTAATCTGGATTATAAACCAGAATGCTCCAGTCACCTGCTATGTCCCCTCTGTGCCCCAGGCCCCCAGGGCTGACCTCTAGGACATCCTCTGCAGCCTCCCGGCCTCCAGCCACCAGTCAGGTTAGCTGTACATGTCGCCATCTAGAGGCCAGGGGTGGGTTGGGGTTTGGCTCAGTTGGTAGGGTGCTGCTCTGTGCTCTCTGAGGCCCTGGGTTCAATCCCCAGCACCACACAAATGGGAGAAGGACCCGGCAACCCACTCCCGAAACAATCAGCCACTGAAAACCCTATGACTAGCACAGAAGCACTGACATAGTGCCGGCTCAGCACAGTGTCGGGGAGGGCTTTGCTCTGTTGTTCATAGGGTCGCTAAGGGTCGGGCTTGACTCAATGGTACCTGACAACAGCAGCAAGAGACCAAGGAGAGATGAGGGCTGGGCATCGTCCCTTCACCTTCCCACCACCAGCCCTTGGTACCCCAAGGCCCCTCCAGTGGTTGGCCACCGTTCTGGCGTGGATGGATCCTGTGGTGACCTGTCCCATCATGGTGACCCTCTTCCTGGGCTCTAGGTTCCAGCCACCCACTCCCCACAGCTTAGCTGCTCTGTAGACCTCAGTCATCAGTTCTTTTCTGGCACTAAAAATACTTTTTCTAATTTATATTTTTAGGGGCTGTTACTTTTATT
This sequence comes from Pedetes capensis, assembly GCA_007922755.1. Classification (NCBI taxonomy): domain Eukaryota; kingdom Metazoa; phylum Chordata; class Mammalia; order Rodentia; family Pedetidae; genus Pedetes; species Pedetes capensis. The sequence continues at coordinate 2,304 of VMDO01025265.1, forward strand.
TTATTTTACCCACTGTCATTGTATTTTTCTCTTTGTAAGTCTGGGCCGTGCCACTTAGCAGTAATAAAACTTGACATAAAAATAAACAGCGTGATTACAGAATGTGAGACACAGAAGCTGCCTTTCGAATTCGCTGCTGAGCACGTTACCCAGACGCACGCCGAAGCGCTTGCAGGACTTCTGACTGCATTTGAACCCCACCCTTCCCAACCCCCTCCCGGTACACATGTCCACTGCACACACCGCCTGCCTCTCACAGGAAGTCTCGGGCCCGAGTGGAACTGTCCTCCCAAAAGAGCCCCTGGAGTTCCCCAGGACAGCCAAGGAGGTGACAGGCTTAGAACCTTGGCAGTACTTTTGTGCTGTTGTTGTTAGTCCTGTCGAGTTGGTACCCAACTCATAGCGACCCTGCGTACAACAGGCGAAACTTTGTCAGTGCTTCTCTGCTGTTCATAGGGTTTTCAATGGTGGATTGATTTTTGGGAGTGGGTTGCTGGATCCTTCTCCCTGCGTTACTTTGAGGATAGCCAAATTTCTGGGTCTTGGAAAGGATGCAACTTTCCCCCTAGACCTAAAGCAAATCTTCTCGGGGACAAATGGTGCTGAGAAGGAGAAGGACTGGAGTGTGGCCTGAGATGGAACTGGGTCACGGCTGAAAGTTCCCCCAGGCACCTGGCACTAATGGGAGGAGCGCCTGCAAGAGGACAAAGCCCCCTAAGGGTCTCGGTGAACCGGATCCTCCGGTCAGGAGTCCTCAGCTCCCCAGGAGTCCTCCGCTCCCCAGGCCAGCCTCCTGGGTGAAGCAGGGGCCCAGGAAACCCCGCTCTGCTCTAACGGCCACCCTGGAGCCTTCTTCCCTCTGTGTGGCCCCGCACTCAGAAGCACACGGGGCTCCCTGTGTTCCCTGGGGCTGCTTCCCTGGGGCAGCTCGTCCCCCACAGCACCCTCTCCTCACATGCCTGCTGCTCCCCACCAGGAGCTCAGCCTGGACCCCCCACTCCACCCAGGCTGATCTGTGACCGCCCTGTGATGGAGAGCAGGAAGCAGCAGGGAGCAGGGACCTTCTGGGAGCCCAGGGTCCCCGCCCCAGGGGACCTGGAAGTGCTCCCTGTCCAGCTTCTCGGAACCCATCCGCCATGCCTGAGCAGCACGGCCACGGGGCAGGGGGCTGGGGGCCTGGCCTGCACGGGAGGCTTCCTGGACACTCCAGGGGGCCACCTCTGAGAGGATGGTGGCCCGCACAGGAAAGGACAGTGATCCTGTGGCTCTTAGCAGCCCACAGAATCATAACAAACCACGAGTGGGTGATTGGTTTCAGCTATGGGGTCCAGGGCGCTTTCTTGTAGGAAGACAATGGAAACACCCCGGGCGCGCTCCACATACTTGGAGAAACAGTGGCAGAAGAGCCTCTGCTATATGATCAGGCTGCCTCGAATTCTCCCTCTCCCGTCTACCCAGAGGGATGGCGACCTGGTCCCACCCCTCCTTTCGGGGGTGTCCATCTATGAGCCACTTCCACTCACAGAATGCTGCGCTAGGTGGTTAGCCAATTCCTAACTTTCCTGGAACTGTCCACCACCACGGCAGTAGGCGAGGCTGGCAGGGCCAAGGATGAGAGGCGGGGGACAGAGCCTGGTTGGTGGGGGACACAGCCTGCAGGTGAAACACACGCTGATAGTTCCAAGCCACCGAGGCATGGGCTGGCTCAGTTCCTCGCATTTTTGTGACAACCTTTACTGATGCGCACACGATGCCCTGAATAATAAGGTTGGGATTTAGCTCAGTTGGTAGAGCGCTGCGCTGCAGTCTCTGAGGTCCTGAGTTCAATTCCCAGCACCACAAAAATGGGAGAAGGACCTGGCAATCCACTCCCAAGGCAATCCGGAGACAGTCAGCCATTGAAAACCCTATGAGGGTCGTTATGAGTCGGATACTGACTTGACGGCACCTAACAACCTAACTAGGTCCCCCTTAGATCTTTCCCAGCCAGAAAGGTAAAAGGAGACCCAAAAAGGGAATTTCAAAAGAAACTAGCTTAAGCGGGGCGCGGTGGCTCACGCCTGTCATCCCAGCAGCTCGGGAGGCAGAGGCAGGAGGATCGCAAGTTCGAGACCAGAGGCAGTCTATGTAACTTAGCGAGACCCTGTCTCAAAAAGTAAAAAATGGGCTGGGGTTGCAGCTCAGTGGTCCAGCACTTGCAGAGCATGCAGGTGCGAGGCCCTGGGTTCAACCCCCAGTACCACACACAAAAAAAAAAAAAAAAAAGAGATAGACTAGCTTCACCTTGACCCAGACATCCAACGTCCACTCACAGACATCCAACGTCCACTCACAGACATCCAACGTCCACACGGCTCACAGACACGTTCTCTAGCCCTGCTCCTGCCCTCAAAATGATCATGGAAACTGAAGACAAACCAAGAAACCTCTAGCAGCACCCTCCACGGGGTTTGTAGAACCTTTCCCAGGGGTCAGTGAGTTCTCACATCACATACTGTGGACTGGAAGGAAGGCAGGGGAGCAAAAAATGGAAACTTGTCTGGACCCCCCCAACCTTAGGGACCAAGAGTACCTTCCACCACCACCAGGGGGCGATCAACCAAGGGACTCATTAGCATCCTGGTTAATGGTCCTGCCACTCACCAAAGCAGATCAACGAAACCTTGGTAGACCTAGAAGAGCAGGAGAACCCAAGCTCGACCTGTTCCCACGCCATCACAATCCGCACTTCATTGACGGTTTTTGCAGGGTTTTCGTGTGGGTTTTCTGTTCTTTTTTTTTTTTTTTTTTTTTTGGCAATTGGAAAGTTTGCTACGGATTTTTTAAAGCTCTCCTGATTTACTTCTGAATTTCTAATGATGATTTCAGAAGCACTTATAGCTGATGGTATTATAGTTATACCACTGTGGGAGCCTTTTGATTTCCTATCTGGCTGCCTTTGAGCCCTTGCAGAACTTGCATCGATTTCTGGAAGCCCTTTAATATTTGTCTCTTGGAATGAACTCATTCAGTGATCTATATATGTACAATTCTGTGCTTCCTGGGCCAGCGTTATTTTATTATTGAGCATCTTGAGGAATAAAACACACTGACATTCAACCGAATTCCACCCGTCTCCTTTTCTTTTTGTTTGCAAAATGCCAGTGTCTTACTAAATAGAAACAAACTTTGAATCACCTGAGCTATAGTAGCATAAAGCACGGCCTGCTACACAGGACCAAAGGGAAGAGAAACACTGAGGGAGGCCATCCTACAGGATGGATAAGAGGAGACCTGAATAATCACAGGGCTGGTCCAACTACAGAAACGGAAGTTCCCACCCACGGCCCCTACCCCTCCTCTGCCCAACCCCAGTTCTATCCTCAGGCTGGCCTATTCCTATATAGTCCACATAGCCTGTTGGGGATTTTTAAAATGCACCCCATAACTAGGGTCCCTCATACTAGCCTGAGGGACTGGCCTTCAGCTGACCCCAGGGCCACATTCCACTCACTCACTCCTACCCCTCCCATCGAGTGAGCAAAGATGGCCCCTGACCAGCCAGACCAGCCTCAACTACCTCAATTCTGATTGGCTACCCCTGGCATCTCAGTTAAATAACTGCCCTTACCTGGCAGGTATGACAGTTCACCTGCTGTACCTGTCAGGAATGTGCCCTGATTGGCTAACGCCAGTACACGGCCCCCTCCAGGACCCTATATAAGCAGGGCTCCCGGACCCCACCACTTTGATCCAGCACTCCTCAACCCAGTGGAATATCTCTAAGCAAGCCGATGCATCAAGACCAGGGGCCCCGAAGCACAGAAGGCTACAAGCAAGCCACAAACAGCCTCCCAATTCCTCCCATCCTTGGGAAGGAGGGAGGCAGAGAAGGCGAGCTGTGAGAGTCAAGACCACCAGACCTCCAGCCCAGCAAAACACCAACTGCTTGTAGCTGTGCCTTTAAGGCTGAGCTGTTCCACCAGTGAGCCTGCAGCATTCTATGCCGCAGCCTTAGAGCTAGCACTTGAGCACTTCACAGGGGCTGCTTGCTGGTTGCACCCCACTTGAGGAGTAACCCAATAAACCTTCCCTCTCCTGTTTCCCGCAGAAGGTCTCCCGAGGTCCTTCTTTGGCCACTACACCAACCCGGTCCAGTGGGTCCCAGATACCCACTCGGTGTCAGGGCAAGGCTCTGACCTCTGCCGGGCCTGACGTGACAATGGCCACTACATGGCCATGCTCTGTCAAACAGCTGCCCCTCTACTCATCCTGCTAGCCTCGGGAAACACACCATGGGATCTGCCCAGGATCTGCACAGGATCTGCCCATGGAGGTGGACTCTAAGAAATGCGAGAGTTGGCACAAAGATGCTCGTCCAAGAGCTGTAGGTTCCTAGCACCCCGAGGGCTGGGATGGAGGTGGGTGCAGCTGCGGGTGGTGAGAGCAAGCCCTCAAGGGCATGGGGCAGGGCTCCTGTGGAGAGGGATGCTGGGTGAGCCCAGGTGCAGAGGAGAACGCAGGATGGAAACTCGACCTCCAGCTTCTTCCTTGGCAACCTAGAAAGAGCCAGTGGATGCTCCAGAAGCTTTAGTTTCTCATCCGTTAGCTGGGGGATTATACTACTCTAGTGTAGTAAGGAGACAGATTGCCTGCACTGTGGCATCCGATCCCGTCAGATCTCAGAAGCTAAGCAAGGTCGGGACTGGTTAGTGCTTGGATGGGAGACCGCCTGGGAACACCAGGTGCGGTAGGCTTGGGATTTCAGACAGGTAGTCAGGAGAGATCAATCCCTGGAGAAAGACATCATGTCTGGGAGAGTGGCAGGTCAACGAGAAAAAGGAAAACCCTCCACCAGATGGATTGACACAGTGTCTGCGACAATGGGCTTAAACATAAATAAGATCGTGTGCCTGGCACAGAATCGACAAGTGTTTCGATCTGCTGTGCGTAGGGTCGCTATGAGTCGGACTCGACTTGACGGCACCTAGCACCAGTGTAGTAGGAAAGGCATTTGGTCTTTGCCCCTGGCTCCTAGTACTGAGCTCCCCAACCGTGGGGTTTCCTGAGTGATAACAGTAATAAGAGCATCTCTTATTCTAATCTGATGAGTGCTGATGGGCCCTGGCATAGCTTCGGGATGAGGGCTGGATGCCAGAAAGATCATGCCTTCATCAGTCATTCGGACTTTTCACTCCACAGCCCTCCAACCTCTGTGGAGGGAAGGGGAGCTGGAAACTGAGTCCATTACCCATGGCCAATGAGTTAACCAGCCACGCCCATGTAATGAAACCTCCATAGACCCCCTAACCACCAGGGTTTGAGAGATGCTGGGCTGGTGAACATAGTGCCCTGTGGGGACACAGGGGCCCCCACCCTTAGGACCCTTCGGGACCTCACCCCGTGTAGACCCCACCCAGCTGCTCACTTGTATCCACCAGAATCAACTGTAGCAGTCAGCAGAGCCCCTTCCTGAGCTCCCCAAGTCATTCTGGCAAATGACCGAACCCGAAGGGTAACACATGGGAACCCCTGAACCTCGTAATCAAGTTGGGCAGAAGTGCTGCTCACCCGGAGACCTGACGCTCGCACCTGGCATCTGAAGTGAGGACACTGTTGGGGCCCTGAGCCGTTAAACTTGTGGGGTTTGACACGAACTCCAGGCAGTTCATGTCAGAATTGAACCAAACTGTGGGACATCCAGGTGGTGTCAAGTGTTGGATAAGTGGGTGGTGCTGACAAAGATGCCCTGTATTTAGTGGCAGGAGATAAACAAAACAAGGACCTTTAGCGCCTCACACTGGGATGAGTGGAGGCCTGGCCAGGATCTCCGCAGACTGCCTGGTAGCTCAGTTGAGCCCGTCTGGCGATCTCTCCTGTCTGCCCACTGGTTTTTGGAAGGGCTAAGACAAATTATGCCTAAGAAACCTCTCACAAGGCTGCTGTTGTTGTTAGGTGCCATCGAGTCAGTATCCGACTCATAGCAACCCTGCGTACAACAGGCAAAAACACTATGGGGTCAGTGCTTCTCTGCTGTTCATAGGGTTTTCAATGGCGGACTGATTTTTGGGAATGGGTTGCCAGGTCCTTCTCCCAAGTCTACAGCACCTGGTGTTCCCAGGCAGTCTCCCATCCAAGGACTAACCAGGCCCAACCCTGCTTAGCTTCTGAGATCTGACGGGATTGGATGCCACAGGGCTACAGCTGCCGGTTCTCACAAGGCTAGGCATGCAGTAAGGGTATACTGAATGGTAATAGGACCATTAAAAAAACAAAAGTACTCCAAGAAGATGATTTTGATACTGTTTGAAATCTTGTAATTCTCAATGAACAAACTGCTACTTCTCTTATGGGCTCTTTGTCAACTGACTAACAACATCCTTAATTCAAAAACTGAATTTTTCATTCTAAGCTAACTAGTTACTAGGTTTATTTACAGGGTTTTCAATGCCGAATTTTGGGGGGAGTGGGCTGCTGGCTCCTTCTCCCTAGTCTTAGTCTGGAAGCTCAGCTGAACCCTGTTCACCATGGGTGGCTCTGCTGCTATTGGAGATTCCAGTGGCACAGCCTTCAGCATCACAGTAACACACAGGCCCCACACACAAGTGGGGTGAAAAAGATGGTGTGCGTGGCACAGTGTCGGGGAGTGTTTCATTCTGTTGTACATAGGGTCGCTATGAGTCAGACCCAACTCAATGGCACCTAACAACAACAGTGGCTATGTGAAAACATGTTAGGCAAAATAACACTGGGACAACTCAAAACAATGAGCCCATTCTCCGAGTGAGCTGGCCAGCCATTAGATGCACCTGATCCGGGTGAGCGGGTCCCAGGCATGTTCATCCTTTACCAGCACAGGCCTGACTCCCGCCAGTAGCACCGGTACTGTCACTGGGACAGTGAACTCTCAAGTGGAGAAGGAGCCAGCAGGCAGGGAGACCCCTGGGGCCCACAGCTAAGCAGCGCTCCCCCTCAGGCGTGTGCAAGCACAGGCTCAGTGCTCGTGTTGTTGTTCTTGTTATTGTTAGGTGCCGGTGAGTTGGGTCCGACTCCTAGCAACCCTACGTACAACAGACGAAATACTCCCTGACGCCATTGAGGTGGGTCTGACTCCTAGCAACCCTACGTACAACAGACGAAATACTCCCTGACCGCCATTGAGGTGGGTCCGACTCCTAGCGACCCTATGTACAACAGACAAAACACTCCCCAACACTGTGCTATGCCTGGCACCACCTCAGTGCTTCTTGGCTATTCATAGGATTTTCAATGGAAGATTGTTTCAGGAGTGGGCTGCCAGGTCCTTCTCCCATTTACGAGGCCCTGGGGATCGAACCCAGGGCCTCGGAGCACGCATGGCAGCACTCGACCACCTGAGCTAAGTCCCAGCTAAACCAGCGCATGAGCACCGCCCTAAAACTCTCCTTGCCCTGGTTCAGTCCCGGCCCCTGCACTCCACAGGTGAGCAGGTGTCGTCATTTGGATTCCAAATGTCCCCCAGGGTCCACCTGTTGAAGGTTTGGTCCCCGGCCTGCGGCACTGTTGGGAGGTGGCGTGGGACCTTTAGGAGCCAGGGTCTGGCGGGAAGAAGTTAAGTCATAGGGGACACGCCCTTGAAAAGGCGGTTGGGGCTACGGCCCCTCTCTGTGTCTCTCTTTGCTTTCTCTGCCACCTTCTCTGCCACATGCTCCCACCAGGATGCTCTGCACCGCCACAGGCCCAAAGCATCAGGGCTGAGTGACATGGATGTTGTTGTTGTTAGGTGCCGTTGAGTCGGTGTCTGACTCCTAGCGACCCTCATAGGGTTTTCAATGGCTGACTGTTTCGGGATTGCCTCGGGAGTGGATTGTCAAGTCCTTCTCCCATTTTTTTTTTGGTGCTGGGAATTGAACTCGGGACCTCAGAGACTGCAGCGCAGCGCTCTACCAACTGAGCTAAATCCCAGCCCGCAATGTGGATGGAAGCATCTAAACCCAGCAGCCAAAGTAACCTCTCCTCCTTTCAAGGTTACTTATCTCAGGCTTTTTGGTCCCGGTAACAGAAAGCTGTGTGATACAGCAGGAAAGAGCAGTGGAAGACGGGAGAAAGTACGAGAAGCTCAGTGTACCCTTACTTTTACCTAAAAATAAGAAATTGAACTTCTTGGTGGCTATGGCTCCTCTTTGCAGATGAGTGAAAATGCCCACGGCCAGGGATTGAATTGCATCGTTCCCCTCTTCCGCCAGCTCACGTGCTGGAGTCCCGGCTGCCAGTCTCCAGCGGGCTGACTGTGGTTGGAGACAGGGGCTTTTTTGAGATAATCAAAATAAAACAAGGTCCCTAATCCAGTTGTTGTTGTTAGGTGCCGTGGAGTCGGTATCCGACTTATAGCGACCGTCATAGGGTTTTCAATGGCTGATTGTTTCGGGATTGCCTTGGGAGTGGATTGCCACGTCCTTCTCCCATTTTTGCGGTGCTCGGAATTGAACTTGGGACCTCAGGGAGTGCAGCGCGGCGCTCTACCAACTGAGCTCAATCCCAGCCCTCCTAATCCAGTCTGACATATGAAAGAGGGGATTCAGAAGATAGACCTGTATAAAGGGACGATGATGTGAAGACACAGACAGTAGATGGACACCTACAAGCCAACAAGAGGGTCCTGGATCACAGCCTCCCTCAGAGCCCACAGGAGGAACCAAGGCTGCCGGAACTGTGAGACAACACATTTTTGTTGTGTAAGCCACCCAGTCTCTGGTGCTTTGTTATAGCACCGTCGTGCCGCTCACAGACCTCCATCGAGCGGCTTGCTGAAATAACTTAACTCATGAAGGCTAGAAGTCCCGATGGCCCCGTGACCCATATCCACTGTCACCGTGCTTACTTCTTCCTGGATGCCCACCTTGCTCAAAGCACGTCCCCGGCATTACGTGCTGCCATCCCTTCTGCTAATCGCGTCCAGCTTAGTTGTGACAAAGGAGAGAAATCTTCAGCCCCGGGGCCCTGATGGGTGTTGCACAGGCCCGGCCTACCCTTCCTCACCCTGGGGGCTTTTCCAAGGGAAATCCGCCAACCTGAGGAACTCAGGGCACGTTTAGGAGGCAAAGTACAGATGTTTTCCTACGCGATGCTTCTGTTTTAGTTTTTGTTCTGAGAGTGGGTTTAGTGAATAGAGAGACCCAGTGCCTTTGGAAGTGAGGCTGCAACTCCATTTGTGTAAAATAGCTATAAAATGACTCTAAACCGAATTTAGAAGTAGCACCGAGCTGTAAGAATATTGTAAAAGCACCAGTTTAGGGACACAGCCCGTGGTCCTCTGGTTCTTCTAGAAGGGGTAGAAGGAATGAGAGGGTGGTGGAGGAAGGAGGAACTAGGAAGGCTGCAGTACTAATAAGTAATAATTCTCAAATGTGCAGTGTGGGAGGCAGGAATGGTGCTGGAGAGAGGGGCTTCTGATTTGGGAGGAAACAGCAACGGTGTCAGATAGAACCAGCCCGTGCTTTTACAACAATCATTTCCACAAAGTAGAGCGCAAAGGATTCAAGGAAGCATATTTGGAGGTTTGGGACCACAAACGCCAAGAATTAAAGATACGACATATTGACATGTGCACACTATTTTAAAAGTCTTCCCCCCCACACCCCGTACTGGGGGTTGGACCCAGGGCCTTGCACTTGCATGCTGTGCAAGTGCTGGACCACTGAGCTGTACCCCCAGCCCAATTTTGTTACTTTTTATTTTTTTTAAAGACAGGGTCTCGCTAAGTTATGCAGACTGCCTCTGGTCTCGAACTTGCGATCCTCCTGCCTCCGCCTCCCAAACCGCTGGGATTACAGGCGTGCGCCACCGCGACCAGCTACTGTTTTAAAAGTCTTAACGAACAGAATAGGGTGCATTATTATTCAGTTCTTGTTACTATAATGAAATGCCTGTGGTAGGCTACTTTATAAAGAAATGGGGTTCATTTGGGTCCACAGTTTTGGAAGCTGGAACTCCAAACAGCATGTCATAAGCTCTAGCAAGCCCTCGCCCACCCCCACCTGGTACACCACCTAATGGCAGAAGCCAGTCTGCATCGCTATCTGGTCTCTCTCCCTGTCCTCATGAAGCCACGAGATTCAATCAGGAGGGCTCCCTCCTAGGAGTGAATTAAATCTAATCACTCCCCCGAGGCCCCGCCTCTACAGACCACAGATTAAGTTTCCATCCTCTCTTCATCCCATCAATACAAGACTTCTGGAAATTCAACTGCATGGATTCCAATGGACAAGTCATGTCCAACTGGAGCAGAGGGACAGGATTATTTAGGTTTAGTATTTTAGTTGTACCTTCAATTGCCCGTGGTTCCACCATCTTTTTTCTCTGCGAGTCATTTGTCTTGCTTCCGATCAGCACAGCCTTTCTTGGGTCACTGGAGATCTTGGAATAACCTGAAAAACAATTTAAGTATACTAAGCTTCTTTTTTTCCCCCCAGAGATGAATAACAAGGATGAACTGTACATTTAGTGAGGAGATCCCTGTCTTAAGACATTATTTTAAAATATCTTAAAAGAGGAAAGAATTTGAAATCCTTCCCTTTAAAAGAAAGAAAGAAAGAGAGAGAGAGAGAGAGAGAGAGAGAAAGAAAGAAAGAAAGAAAGAAGGAAAGAAAGAGAGAGAGAAAGAGAGAGAGGACATTGCACTCCTGGGAAGGAAATTGAGCATTATGAAGCAAACATTCGGAATAAAACAAAGGCCCAGCCTGAACACCGGCTGAAGCCCACTGCTGCTCCTGCAAAGGAAATATTCTGACAATGCTTCTCTGCTCACAGCCCCCAGCCGTAGTAATAATGGCTTCCCCAGATCATGCCGGTGAGCGCTTTTCTCTGCTCGGAGGAGTGAGGTTTATAAAACTTCACAAGGACTGTAACTAAACAACTGTTTTAGTCCTCGGAAAGAAACAGCCCTTTTAGTGTGCAAATGCCAGGAGAGTCAGCATGTTCTAAAGATCGGAACACTACCAAGCTAAAAAGAAAGAATTTTCTTAGAATATACCTGTATGCAGATCTATAATTCATTCTTCCTTACTTTCTTTTCTTTTCTTTTGATAAAGAAATTTCTGTACTCATGCAACTTTCCAAGCAAAATATCCAATCTCCAAATATTATACTTAGTAGAATCCTTTTAACATAAAAAGTAAAAAACTAAGGCTGGGCGCGGTGGTGCACACCTGTGATCCCAGCGGCTCGGGAGGCGGAGGCAGGAGGATCGCAAGTTCGAGATCAGAGGCAGTCTGTGTAACTCAGCGAGACCCTGTCTCAAAAAAAAGGTAAAAAAATGGGCTGGGGATGCAGCTCAGTGGTCCAGCACTTGCAAAGCATGCAGGTGTGAGGCCTTGGGGTCAACCCCCAGTACCCCCTCCAAAAAAAAAAAAAAGTAAAACACTGTAAAAGACAATGGGATCTGTGGTAGTTGAAAATATTTTCAAATTAGAAGGTGGCTTAGGTGCTGCCGTAAAATCAATACTTGAAGTTATTTAGAAGCAGTTCCTCTCAGTTCACTCAGGATGCCCCAGCCAGGCCTGCCTTAAGTCTCCCTAAACTATGCCTGCAGACAGTTGGTCCACTTTGCTCAAATGTCATGGCCGCTCCTTCACTGTGATATGGAAAATACAACACGACCTCATAGGGAAAGATCAGGGTGCAAAACCACACATACAATATGACCCCAATACTGCACACAGGACCACAGAAAAGAGAGGGGGAGGAAAGGGAGGAGAGCTGGAAGGAAGGATTTCAAATCATTAGCAGATGTGGACTTCAGGATACCAAGGTGAAATATAAGGGATTCTTATTTTTTTCCTTTTTTAAATCTTTCAAAAAAGCTGGGCGCGGTGGCGCACACTGGTAATCCCAGAGACTCAGGAGGCCGAGACAGGAGGATCACAAGTTTGAGACCAGAGGCAGTCTGCGTAACTTAGCGAGGCCCTATCTCAAAAAGTTAGAAAATGGGCTGGGGGTGCAGCTCAGAGGTCCAGTACTTGCAGAGCATGCAGGTGTGAGGCCCTGGGTTCAACCTCCAGTACCACACACACACACACACAAAAAAAAAACTTTCAAAAATATATCTATATTTAATTGACAAAATTGTACCTATGCAACATGTACAACATGGTGTTTTGAAACACATACACTGTGTAATGATTGTTGCTGCTAGGTGCTGTCCAGTCAGGTCCAACTCATGGTGACCCTAAGTACTATAGAATGAAACACTCCCCAACCCTGTGCCATGCACTCAATCTTTTTATGTTTGAGCCATTGTTGCAGCCACTGCGTTTCCTCTCATTTGAGTCAGCACACATCAGCAAAGGGCTAGGATTTAGCTCAGCTGGTAGAGCGCTGCGCTGCAGTCTCTGAGGTCCCAAGTTCAATTCCCAGCACCACAAAAATGGGAGAAGGACCTGGCAACCCACTCCCAAGGCAATCCTGAAACAGTCAGCCATTGAAAACCCTACGAGGGTCGCTATGAGGCAGATACCGACTCAACGGCACCTAACAACAACAACATCAGCAAAAGGAGGTGCCAGGGGCTTTATTCTATTCTCACAACTAAAGTGACCTCTGCTTTGAGGAAGCAATTCTTCCCGTCTTTTCTTGAATGACTTCAAGCCTGGGGGAGATCAGACTTGACTCCACAGCACCTCACAACAACAATAACAACAATATTTCACAGTGCTTCTCTGCTAGTCACAGGGTTCTCAGTGGCTGATTGCTTTGGGACAGCGCTGCGGGTCCTTCTCCCTAGTCTGTCTTAGTCTGGAAGATCAACAGAAACCTGTCCACCATGGGTGGCCCTGCTGGTATCTGAGATACGGGTGGCACAGCTTTCAGCATCACAGCAACACCCAAGCCCTCACGGCATGACAGGCTGACAGACACGTGGGGATGTAATGACTACATCCAATTAATTAACATATGCATTACTTCATGTATTTATGCTTCTGCAGTGAGAACGCTTAAAATCTTCCGGCAGCGATTTTCCAGAACACAACACATCGTTTCACACTGGTGTCACCGTGTCCTAGACAGATCCCGTGAACTCACTTTTCTTTGTCACTGAAATGTTGTGTCCTTTACCCAACATCTTCCCAGACCCTCTTCCTATGAGCGCCACACCACTAATTATCAGGGCAATGCAAAGTTAAAATCACCAAGACCACACCACCTCACAGCTGTTCAAGGGGCAATTATCAAAAAGACAAAGATGACAGGTTTTGGCAAAGGTGTGGAGGAGAGGGAGCCGTGACGGAAAACAGTATGAAGAGGCCTCAGGAAATTAAACATAGAACTAGGGTGTAATCCAGCGATTCCACTAGTGAGTGTGTATCAGAAAGAAGTGAAATCAGAACGTGAAAGAGACATCAGCACGGCCACATTCACTGTGACATGATTCACAATAGCCAAGGTGTGGAAGCGACCTGTGTGTCCATCTGAGGATGGAGGGATGATTAAAATGTGGCATAAACACAGTGGAATAATATTCACCCTTTTTTATTAGAAATTTTTAATGTACATCATAATGTGATTCATTTTGACATGCTTTTCGTTGTGACAATTTTCATATATGCAATTTGATAAGCATTATTCATATAGGTTACCCCTTACCCTCCTCTATGTTTCTCCCCTCCCCCCCTTCCCATCTAAGTTTCCCATCCAAGTCTTCTCTATCTTTTACTATGTAGTATTTTTCTATATGTCCTTGGGTTCCATTTCTGTTTAAGATAGAAACTTTTCCTGTAGTGGTCTTTGTTTCTATCTTGTTAGAACAATTACATGCGATTTCTAGTCCATTTATATTGACCTCATAAGAATGAGGTCAATATTCACCCTTTAAAAAGAAGGAAAAGGCTGGGCGCGGTGGTGCACGCCTGTAATCCCAGTGGCTCAGGAGGCGGAGGCAGGAGGATGGCAAATTCGAGACCAGGGGCAGTCTGCGTAACTTAGCGAGACCCTGTCTCAAAAAGTAAAAAAAAAAAAATGGGGTGGGGGTGCAGCTCAGTGGTCCAGCACTTGCAAAGCATGCAAGTGCGAGGCCCTGGGTTCAACTCCAAGTACCGCAAAAAATAAATAAATAAATGAAAGAAAGAAAGGAAAAGAAGGAAATGACGTTACTAGGAACAAGGCAGATGGAAGACGTTATGCTAAGTGAAATAAGCCAGGCACGGTAGGACGAACACCACGTGTTCTGACTCACGTGTGGAATCTTAACAAGTTGAACTCTCATTTTCTTGTGTGTGTTTTCCAAATTTTCAAAACCGAGAATATTCACCTTTGCGATTGGGAAAAAAAGTAAGGAATAATCATTTTATAGCCTGCAGCCATAGCCCTGTCAGATCCCGTCAGATCTCGGAAGCTAAGCAGGGTTGGGCCTGGTTAGTACCTGGATGGGAGATTGCCTGGGAACACCACGTACTGCAGGCTTGGGAGAAGGACCTGGAAACCCCCTCCCAAAAATCAATCTGCCATTGAAAATCCTATGAACAGCAGAGAAGCACTGACAATCATGTTTCCCCTGTTGTACAGAGGGTTGCTATGAGTCGGATACCGACTCGACGGCACCTAACAACAACAATCATTTTATAATCCAAACCGTATTTTCAGGGTGCTGCCTTTACATCCAGCTATTGGTTTTAAAACACCAGCCACATGGCGCAGAGCTGGTCCTTCGTGATCCGTGGCGTGACGCTGGACAGGACAGGGGAGGGCGAAGGAGGGCTTGGACCACACTTTGCAAGGCTGCACAAACCCTCGGTTGACGAAGGTGTTTCCAGATCTCCTTCTCTCCAAACCCAAAACGCGCTACTCCTTATTGCTCCGTTAACCGTTTCTCAGGCAAGCGGTTAAAACTGTGTTTCATTTCCCACTGTTGCCAAGGGAGTAAGACTTTCGAAAGCATCGTCTAAGATTTCCCTTTCTGCGCTATCCTGTGGTGGATTTTTGTGCCAAAACCTCTACTGAGCTCAAAGCATAACTTGATTTATAGTTGAGACATTGTTGGACCTGATTTGAAGACTAGAGCAAAGCCCGGAGAGAAATTCTATTATATGTGTGCAATGGGTATTCTTAAATTAGCCTTAAAGCATTATTAATATTTCATTTACCCTGAGGGCATTAATCTGACAACACAAATTATCCACAACACAGCTGAGAGGCCGCAAGGATCCAGAAAGATGTCACGAGATCCGGGGAGGGGAGCCTTGCCAGGGAGAGGCACGCCACCAGCCGCGTGAGGTAACAGCTGGCCTGATCGGAGCGGACGCAGCAGAGGCTGATGCAAGGCAGATTCGAGAAGTCAGAAGACAGCTGGAGAGAGGCTGGGGAAGGAAGGAGGCCGGGGCCGGCGAGGCTCCCAGCAGAGGCCAGGGTCTCCCGGGGCCTGCCCGGGCACCCTGGGCTCTGCCAGAGCAAGGCCTGCCTCGACGCCCTGGGTTGCACGCAGCTCCTGGGTTGCACAGAACACGTGTCCTGTGTTGTGAGAATCTGAAGACTGGACGTGAGCGGCGGGAAATCCCCCCTGGAAGAGGTCAAAGCCCAGCCCAGCTGCGTCCTCTCTCCCGGCAGGGTCAGCTTCCTCTGCCTGGGCATCAGCAGTGGGGCGGAGGACCCCTCAGCGTGGGGCTCCGGGTGTGCCCTGCCCCACCAGCAGCCGAGGAGGCCATTCAGCTTCCACCTGCTCATCTGAAGAGGGTGGGTAAGGAGCCTGACTGGCACAGAGGCGGCCCTGGAGTCTGGCAGGGCTGACCTCAGGCGCGGGTGACCTCCTCACTCCCCAGCAGTGCTACGCAAAGGAGCCACTCTTCCTGCTTGCTGGTGTTGTTAGGTGCCATCAAGTCGGCATCCGACTCATAGCGACCCTCACAGGGTTTTCAATGGCTGACTGTTTCGGGATTGCCTTGGGAGTGGATTGCCAGGTCCTTCTCCCGTTTTTGTGGTGCTGGGAATCGAACTCAGAACCTCAGAGACTGCAGCGCAGGACTCTATCAACTGAGCTAAATCCCAGCCCCACTATTCCTGCAGCAGAGGGCATTTCACAAGTGGCCTTGAGCTACTGGGGAGGAGAGAGAAGCGGACTCTGTAAGAGATGCTCCAAGGGCGCAGGAACCACCCCACCCTCCAGGGGGCGCCATCGGCCTGGGGAGAAGGCTCCACCCCCACCAGCAAAGCCAGGGACAGGGCGGCCACGGCCATGGCCAGAGTCATGGCGAGCACACTGGTGGAGAAGCCGCTTGCTTCATCATGGCCTCTCACAGGTGGCAAAGGCCGCTGATGTCCTGCCTCCCTTACCGAAGGAAGCCCAGCTTTCCTTGGGTGCACAGCCCACAGGGGACCCTGTCCCCAAGTCCCATGGCTGGGCCCCTTTCCTCCTGCTGCTGACTGGCACGTGAGACCCAGCCCTGCCCTCAAGGGTTTATCATCCAAGTAGAAGATTTTATCTTACCTGTCTGCTTTGTTTTATAAACATGAGAGAAACAGGCACAGTCATCCCCCCCTTATTCACAGGAGACACATTCCAAGACCCCCAGTGGATGCTCAAAACTTTGGATAGTACTGAGCCCTAAATCCACGTATACAGAGAGATACAGGTGCAAACATGTGAGATATATCTATATCTGTACATATACACATATATATATACATATATAGAGGGGCTGGGATGTAGCTCAGTTGGTAGAGCGCTGCGCTGCAGTCTCTGAGGTCCCAAGTTCAATTCTCAGCACTGCAAAAATGGGAGAAGGACCTGGCAATCCACTCCCAAGGCAATCCCGAAACAGCCATTGAAAACCCTATGAGGGTTGCTATGAGTCGGGTACCGACTCGATGGCACCTAACAACAACAACATATATACAGAGAGAGGGCTGGGATTTAGCTCAGTTGGTAGAGTGCTGCGCTGCAGTCTCTGAGTCCCGAGTTCGATTCCCAGCACCGCAAAAATGGGAAAAGGACCTGGCAATCCACTCCCAAGATAGCCCTGAAACAGTCAGTCATTGAAAACCCTATGAGGGTCGCTATGAGTCAGATACTGACTCAACAGCACCTAACAACAACAACAACAAATATATAGATAGATAGACATATCTCACATATTCACATATGTATATGTATATATACATATATACATATATACAAGGACTGGGATTTAGCTCAGTTGGTAGAGCGCTGCGCTGCAGTCTCTGAGGTACCAGGTTCGATTCCCAGCACCCCAAAAATGGGAGAAGGGGGTGGCAATGCACTCTCTAGACAATCCCGAAACAATGTGCCATTGAAAACCCTATGAGGGTCGCTATGAGTCGGACTTGACTTGACAGCACCTAACAACAACAACATATATACATACATATATATGTACATATATACATATATATAGACAGATATCTCACATATTCACATATGCGTGTACACATACATATATATGTATCTCACATATTCACACCTGTGAACATATATGTGTGTGTGTATATGTATATATACACATATATATATCTATACACATATATATACATACATTCATATACATACATACATATATACATACACACATATGTATACATATATATATACATACACACACACACACACACACACACACACACACACACACACATCTGGCATTTAGCTCAATTGGTAGAGCGCTGCTCTACAGTCTCTGAGGTCCCAAGTTCCATTCCCAGCACCACAAAAACGGGAGAAAGACGTGGCAATCCACTCCCAAAGCATTCCCGAAACAATCAGCTATTGAAAACCCTATAAGGGTCACTATGAGTCAAATATGACTCGAGGGCACCTAACAACATATATACATACACAGGCATACATACACATATGATTTCCTATGTACACCTACGATCAAGTTTATGAATTGTTGTTGTTGTTAGGTGCCGTAGAGTCGGTATCCGACTCATAGCGACCCTCATACGGTTTTCAATGGTTGACTGTTTCGGGATTGCCAGGCCTGCTCCAGTTTATGAATTAGGCACACTAAAAGATTAATGGGGCTCAGTTGGTAGAGTGCTGCTCCACACTCTTTTGAGGGCCTGGGCTCAATCCCCAAGCACTGCAGAAATGGGAAAAGGACCCAGCAATCCACTCCCGAAGCACTCCCAAAACAATCAGCCACTGAAAACCCTAAGATCGCTATGAGTTGGACTCTACTTGACAGCACCTGACGACAAAACGACAATAACTAGTAAGACAGAACTGTTATAACAATGTACTGTAGTGAAAGTTCTGTGACCGTGGTCTCCCAAGACAAATCTTAATACTTTCTGGCTGGAAACGGCCACCACAGAGAAGTGGGGGACTCCTGTATGCTCAAGGGCAGGATGAGGAACCAACGGGGATGGAGATTCTAGAGACTTCTAGAGATGAGGGTCAGGGACAGATTCCCATGGCAGCCAATTGGAAGTAGCCCAGGGAGTCCTCGTAGACAGAGAGGGGACAGATGCACACAGGTGGCTGCTAGGAAGCCCGCAAGAGCAGGCTCTCACACGCTTGGGCTCCAGGGGCCAAAAAGAACCAAAGGGGTCTGAAGACACGGCGTGGGGAAGGGCACCGTGTGGACGTCAGTGGGGACAGCAGGCCAAGTCCCTGTGGGAGTCAACTACGGCCAGCAGGACTACGGACACGGGCTTCCGAATCCAGGAGTGAGGCCGGCTGGGGGTTCCTCAGCTTCTGGGGCACCCCTGTGCTCCCTAACCCCAGCCAGCAGCCCAGCCCGATGTGTGGACTGTGCTCGGGGGTCCCTGATCGGCTCCAAGTGCGCAAGGGCAGTCAGGGAGGTAACGCTGGGCATGGGATGCAGGTCCCCAGAGGGTCTCCTGTGGCTCCAGGGCACAGAGGAGGGGGATCCAGCACAAACACACACGAATGGTTTCGCCTCGGAAAAAGCCCCGGCACCTCCATGAATCTCATCTGAGCCGGGCTCTGGCCACAGTGCTCACTTATCGCACAGCGCTTTTGTTTTGCTTTGCTGTAGGGGTCATTTGGTTTCCTTTCATTTCCTTTCTCAAGGTCAACCTTTGTGGCTCTCACAACTCCAAATCCACCCAGCCACGGATGGATTTTTTACCAAGAGCGTAAAGGACAAGGGCGCTAACCGGCCTCCGTGCCCCAGTCCGCAAGGCCCAGGACACACGTGGACTGAAGGCAGCTTGAAGGCCTTCCCGCCTCCTCGGCCCTCGCCCCACGCGAAAGCACCCGAAGTGATGTCAGAGTCAAAGAGGCGGCCGCCCGCTGCCATGTCAACAAGACACACAGCAGCAGTTTAGGGACCATGATCTGTCCCAAAGCCCCGTGCAAAAAGGAGACATTGGAAAGAAAACAGGCTGCATTGGAGAGGCGGGTGACATCAGGGAACGAAAAGCAGCTATAAATATGACTCTCCTCCCATTTCACACTGAGCCCTCTGTGGAAGAAAACACGTCCACCAGGGAGCTCTTCTCCCTAACTTTAGCTGGAAAAACAAAGATTTAGTCATTTCATAACAGCAGACAACAGAAGAGCAAGCCACAAATTAAAGGAACATTATATCAATGGAGGGGCTGGGATTTAGCTCAGTTGGTAGAGCACCGCGCTGCAGTCTCTGAGGTACTGAGTTCAATTCCCAGCACCACAAAAATGGGAGAAGGACCTGGCAATCCACTCCCAGGACAAGCCTGAAACAGTCAGCCATTGAAAACCCTATGAGGGTCGCTACGAGTCGGATACCGACTCGACGGCACCTAACAACAACAACATATCAACGGAAGAGCAAGCCACAAATTAAAGGACCATTATATATCTCTAAGAAAGCTCACCAAACAAAATATATTTCTGAGAACAAACTCCTGGATTCTATTTTAGAAGCAGATGTGGCCTTCCACATTAATTTTGTTGCTGGGCACCGTGACACACGCCTGTAATCCCAGAAATGCTGGAGGTTGAGGCAGGAGGATCGTGTGTTTGAGGCCAGAGCCCAGCCTATATAATTTAGCAAGACCTTGTCTCAGAATAAAAAATTAAAAGGGGCTGGGGGTGCAGCTCAGTGGTAGAGCACTTGCCTGGCATGCGGAGGGCACAAGGTTCAACCCCCTAGTACTACAAAATCAGTATTGTCCTGATGTAACCGTAAGGTCAAATCTTCTTTTTTTTTTTTTTCTTTTTTTGCGGTACTGGGGATTGAACCCAGGGCCTCACGCCTGCATGCTTCGCAAGTGCTGGACCACTGAGCTGCACCCTCAGCCCAATTTTTTTTTTCACTTTTTGAGACAGGGTCTCTCTAAGTTACACAGACTGCCTCTGGTCTCGAACTTGTGATCCTCCCGCCTCCGCCTCCTGAGCCGCTGAGATTACAGGCGTGCGCCACGGGCACCCAGCCAAAAGTCAAATCTTAAAAGTAGTAAATGTTATCTGCAACCAAGGATCTACTTCTTATTTTCAAATAAACAACACCAGACAGAAAAAAATGCAAACATTGTTACTGATACATAATTGCTTTTGAGGTTATATATAAAATAGCTAACCACTACTTAATTGGCTGGGATTTGGCTCAGTGGGTAGAGTGCTGCGCTGCAGTCTCTGCGGTCTGTAGTTCAATTCCCAGCACCACATAAATGGGAGAAGGACCTGGCAATCCACTCCCAAGGCAATCCCGAAATAGTCAGCCATTGAAAACCCTATGAGGGTCGCTATGAGTCGGATACCGACTCGACGGCACCCAACAACAACTACTTAATTGATATTTGATAGTCTAAACGTTACAGACAAAAAAAGGCAAAGTTCTTGAGCAAAAGAAAATTTATGATAGAACAAAAATGGCAATTTACATTGACAGAGAGACCACATATTGGGCGATTTATTACAGGTCATTGTTTGTTAGATGAGATTCCTTCTTTCACCGTCACTTCAATACTTGTAGGAAGCAGGCGTCTTTATTTTGAATGTAGTACACAGAAGCAGGTAGAAGTTAGACACTTTTCCCAGGAAGAATCAACTGGTGGTAAAGGCAGAAAGAAAGAAGAAGAAAAAAGAAGAAGAAGACATTTAAACTGGGCGTGGTGGCGCACGCCTGTAATCCCAGCGGCTGGGGAGGCAGAGGCAGGAGGATCGCAAGTTTGAGACCAGAGGCAGTCTGCGTAATTTAGCAAGACCTTGTCTCAAAAATAGTAAAAAAGAAAAGAAAGGAAAAGAAAAAGAAAAGTGGGCTGGGGGTGCAGCTCAGTTGTCCAGCACTTGCAAAGCATGTAAGCACAAGGCCCTGGGTTCAACCCCCAGTACCATAAAAAAAAAAAGAAAGAAAGAAAGAAAAAGAAAAAGGCATTTGAAAGTTTTAATTCTCCACATTATCTATCAGTATTGCACTGTGGCTGGGATTTAGCTCAGTTGGTAGAGCGCTGCGCTGCAGTCTCTGAGGTCCCGAGTTCAATTCCCAGCACCGCAAAAATGGGAGAAGGGCCTGGCAATCCACTCCCAAGGCAATCCCAAAACAGTCAGCCATTGAAAACCCTATGAGGGTCGCTATGAGCCGGATACCGACTCGACGGCACCCAACAACAACAACAGTGAAAAGCAATTTTTAAACATCTGACAAATACTGAATAGCAACGAGGAAAGTTTTCCTGGTGGCCTCTGATGGCAGGGAATTTCAAAGGGCCCCAAACACATCTGTGCCCACCGGCTTCGTTCAAACGCCCGGGCACTCTGGTAGAGAGCACACACCCATCGGGGGCACTGAGATCAGCCTTTCCATTCCTACCGAGTTTTTTCTGGTTTAGGGAGATTGCACAAAGATGGTCTCATGGTACTAGACACCATGTAGAAATAAAGCATTTAGAAACCCTCTGCCCTGATATTTAAAATATACAGCATAAGCCTCAACACAGATACTGAGGTTTATCATGTGCTTCTGGCTTTATAGGGACGCATCAGGTCTATACGTAATTTTCCATGAGCTCTACCATCCATGAGTCATTCAATAAGCACAAACTGAGCGCTCATGTCAGGCAAAGGGCTGTGTATAGGGCCACAAGCAATGGGAAAGCTCTCACTGCAAAGGGCCTCCACGCCTCCCAGGAGAAGCAGCTGGTGGCCCAGGGTTTCATGGGCGGGAATGGGGAGCAAGGGAGTTGCTCTGATAAGGAAGAGTGCAATCGCTCAGGGGAGAGGGAGAGCGGGAGCCAGCCTTCAATGTTGTTGTTGTTGTTGTTAGGTGCCGTCAAGTTGGTATCCAACTCATAGCAACCCCGTGTGCAACAGGCGAAGCACTATTGTCAGTGCTTCTCTCCTGTTCGTAGGGTTTTCAATGGCGGATTGTTTTTTTTTGGAGTGGGTTGCCAGGTCCTTCTCCCAAGCCTACAGCACCTGGTGTTACCAGGTCGTCTCCTATCCAAGTACTAACCAGGCCTGACCCTGCTTAGCTTCCGAGATCTGGAGGGATCGGATGCCACAGGGCTACAGCTGCAGGCTAGCCTTGAATGGCAGACTTTAAATGATCACAGAAATAGGGAGATTTTCTATCAGACACTAAAGAGGCCGCCGGCAGTGCAGACCCGAGGCAAAATGTAGCAGAACAGGCGTCCTGTGCAACATGGCCGGGAGGGACACCTCTCAAGGGGGTTGGGGGTGGTCCCTGTAGCTGCTGCTGCAAGTAAGGCTTGAGAGCGGGGAGCGAAGCCCTCTGTCCACAGCATGAAAATGTCCCTTTGCACTCGGACATGTCCTCCCATCATCTCTGCCGCCTCCAGGGCTCTTTGAGGCCGGAGAGAGCTACGGGTGCTGGACAGTGGCTGGAAGGGAAGGGGTGGAAGAAACTGGACCAAAGGCCCAGAAAAAGCACCTGCGTAGGAGAGGCGCCAGGGGGGCAGTGAGGGGTTTGCTGGGTCATGGAGCCGGGAAGCACAGGCTGTGGGCTGGGACCCTTGCTCTGAAACAGCGCCGTTTCTGAGCGTCTGCAGAGCGAGTTCCCAAGGAGGCCGTAGGAGCCTCGCAAGGCTGCCGTCTGCAGGGCGAGGCCAAGGCAGAGAGGCTGGGAGTGGGGCAGGTGGCAGCTGCCGGCCGTGGTCCAGCCCCAGGTCCAGAGGTGGGGCAGCCGTGGTGCGCCAGTGGCCAAAGGGAAGGTCTGAAGCTGGCACCGATTAGGCAGAGGTGAGGGGAAGGGGAAGGAGAGAGGGGAAGAACACAGGGGAAGGAGAGGCTGTGCCAAGGGGGCGGGCGGCATCCAAGCGAGGTGAGAAGCTGCATCCGTGGGGCCCCTGGCACAGCGGGACTCAAGGAGAACAGAAGCTCGGGAGCTCTGAGACTTGGGCTTCCACCAGCCCTCCGAGCCACCCCCCCACAGGACCTGCTCCCCGAGAACATCCTTCCAGAGCAGAGGGCTGCGGCAGGCTGGTGACTGCTATCAAGAACAAGAGCAGTTTCTGCTGCGTGCAGTGGCCAGGCGACTCGGGAGGCAGAGGCAGGAGGATCGCAGGTGACAGGCCAGAGGCTGCCTGAGCAACCTAGCGAGACCCTGTCTCAAGGTAAAAAAGTAAAACATGGGCTGGGGGTGAAGCCTAGGGGTAGAGCGCTTGCAAAGTATGCCTGAGGCCCTGGGTTCAAACCCCAAGTACTGCAGAGAAGGGAAGGGCAGGGCAGGGCAGGGCAGGGCAGGGCAGGGCAGGGCAGCAATTTCTGAGGTAACTCTGGGTCTGGAAGGGGATAAGAGAGGTGGAACAGAGCTGCTCAGTAAAACCAGGAAACAGCGCCCCCTGGGGGCAGAACCTTCCCGGGGCCCAGGGACCTCACCGCTGCCTCTGGCCTCACATGCCTGCCTAGGGGACCAGCACACGGCTCCCTTCCTACTAGAAACTTCCTGGGGTTGTCAATAGGCAGCATTCATGACGTACAATTATAAGATTATTTTGGCATTTTCTCCCCTTGCCAGGAAAGAGCTATTAAGTGCCAGAACCGTCCTTTGCTGGCCTAGTCCTCTGGGGTCTGATCAGATTTCGCAATCCCCAAACCACTTCCTCTAGACTAGCTCTGTCTCTAAAAACGCAGGTGAGGACAGCTCTCCTCTTATAGTAGACGGAACATCTCAACCTTTCATGAAACACAAGCGCTTCATGGGCACAGTTAGCCCAGCGAGGCTGCTGCTCCCTTCCTCGTGGTGGGAAGGGCTTCACTCGTCAATACAAATGTCAGAGTCAATGGAGCCCCAGCCTTCAGGCCCGGATGGTGGTTGTTACCCACCTTTCTTCTCAGAGGACTTGGGTCTGGAATACAGATCTGGTAGGTGGAGGTTGTAGTTAGGTGCCATGGAGTCGTATCCGACTCATAGTGACCCTCATAGGGCTTTCAATGGCTGGTTATTTAGGGATTGCCTCGGGAGCGGGTTGCCACACCCTTCTCCCACTTTCGCAGTGCTGGGAATTGAACTCAGGACCTCAGAGACTGCAGAGCGGCGCTCTTCCAACTGAGCTAAATCCCAGCCCGGTAGGTGGAGGAGAGGGGATTTAAAAACTCACAAACCGCTGGCTTACCGAAATGTCCACTTACATAGGTTCTGAAGTTCACGGGTGGGATTCCATTTTCCTTGGGCTGGGGGGGTGACACATCAAACGTCCCCCGAAGGATAAGACTCGGGGACGTGCCAGCCCAAGGTCTCAAGGTCTTATCTGCTCCCCAGGATGAAGCCGCCCCCAACCCTAAAAATAAGGAAGGGCCTGAAGGAGACACTGAAGTGACCCCACCCCACATGGCAGCCCCTTTCATGCCAGGACCTTAGGACTCCATTTTGCATTGACTCACTGATCCTACCAACCACCCTCTCTGATCTGAAGATGAAGGAAGGGTGGGGACCAGAAGCTCAATTTCATTTGCCACGATCTGTGATAAGAAGAAACTTTCCTAAAGACATCATGGAACCAGTTGAAAGTAGAAGTAAGTGATTGAGGCATGTCTCTGGCTTCTTTGTGCCAAGGGGTTTTTGCTTGTTTTCTTTCTTTATGTTTTAAAATTTGGGGCCACCCATCCAGAGATATCCCCCACGTGCCTATCAGCTTGCCGTGCTGTGGGGGCTTACGTGTTACTGTGAGGCTGAAAGCTATGCCACCGATATTTCAGATACCACCAGGGCTGCCCATGGGGGACAGGTTACAGGTGAGCTTTCAGATTAAGACAGACTAAGGAGAAGGACCCGGCAGCCCACTCCCAAAACAATTAGCCACTGAAACCTCCATGAATATCAGAGAGGCACTGTCAAATATAGTGCTGGAGAATGAGCCCCCCTCCCCCCAGCTGGAAGGCTTTTAAGAAATAACTGAGGGAAAAAAAATAGAGTCGACCTTAATGACATATATGGAGTGAAGCCCCTGGGACCTCCATTTGCTTATGTGGCATGACTCAAAATGAGGAGAAGCATAGTGGCTGCAACAATGGGCTCAAACATTAAAAGATCGTGTGCATGGCACAGTGTCAGAAGTCCTTCCTTCTGCTATACTTAGGGTCGCGATGAACTGGACCCAACTCACGGCACCTAACAACAACATACGGAGATATACAATGTCTTCTAAATGAGCCACTGAGACATCAGCTTGAGATCTCAAATGATTTCTACACTCTGAAAGTGAAAGCCAAGCCTGAGTCTCCAATCTCACTTGCAAATCCTCTGCTCTGAGATTCTAATACTGATTCTTATCACAGTGGGGATTTCTTCCTCTCTGGTTAGGGGCATAGGGCTCTCCATCTTTTATTGCTGGGATTGATGAATGTCGTTAAGACTGAAGGAATCCTGGACTGCAGGATCTAGAGGGTGGGGAAGGGCTAGCAGGACACATTCTTCCACTGATTCAGGTGACAGAGTCCACCACGTAGCAACCATACTGGACAGGAATCTAACCACATGTTTTAGTACCACCAGTGGCGGGAATACCAGTTGAAGTCTCAGTTATAAATCTACTGTACTCCCAAAATACCCACGAAGTTTTGCAAAAGAAAAAGAAAATCGAGGCCAACCCCTTTGGCAACAATGAGAATGTACCGGGTTAATTGGTAAAGCAATCCATTAGCATATGATCTTAATAGACACACTCCATAGGGAAAAGTCATATGGCTAGACCGATAGATAAATAAATCGTTGTCGTTGTTGTTGTTAGGTGCTGTACAGTCAGGTCCGACTCATGGCCAACCTATGGACAACAGAACAAAACACTCTCCGATTCTGTGCCAGGCACACAATCTTTTATGTGTTTAAGTCCATTGTTGCAGACATGGTGTCCAT
>VMDO01025266.1:0-14642 GCA_007922755.1 Pedetes capensis
TTGCCTCCTACCTGTTGGCTTCTGCTCTGTCAATAAAGCATTCAATTGTCCCCATTTTAAAAACAATAAAACCCCAAACTCTCCACATGTCTGCCCGTCCGCATTCCCCACCTTCTCCCTGATGCTCCAACCCTTTGGAAAAGCGGAATCACTTCTCTCTATGTAGCCACTTCCCCTTCACTCAGACTCCTAAGGTGCCCAGGGACTCTATTAGCCATCGATCGTGGATCTCTTCCGTTTTCTTTTTCCTTGACTTTTCTGTGCATTCAGTGTCATTCGACTACCACTTCCTTGAATGGTCTTCTGTCTCGGCTTCTGTCAAACTCCAGTTTTCCCTGGTTTACCAACACTGTTCTGATGACATCTTCTACTTCTTTGCCCGCATGTCACACTGGCCTCCTATTAAAAATCCATCCCCTCCCCATTCCTCCTTCTTTATCTCCCCCTTAGCCAAAGGCATCACCATGGAAACCATCAACCCAGCTGGAGGCATAAAACCATACATCCTGACTCCTCTTTCCATTCCTCTCTCTCCACACGCATTTTACAAACTCTCACATATTCTGCCTTGTCTTATTCATCTCATCTCCTTGTTATCTCTGCTCTTCCTCCCTTTTACGTCATTTACATTAAGATACCCAGTAAGTCTTTCTGCTCATGATATTCACCCACCTCAGCCCAACCTCCACATATCTGTGGAAGAGATCTTTTTAAAAGTACAAACGTAGGCAAGTGAAGGCATGAGCAAAATCCTTTACTATGGTCATTCTATCTTTGAGGGATTGGTTTCAGGGCATTGTCTCATAGTAATATCTGTAGATGCTCAAGTCCTTCATATAAAATGACAAAGTATTTGCATGTAACCTTTTTACATTATCCCATGTAATTTAAATCATCTTTGTTGTTGTTAGGTGCTGTCGGGTCGGATCTGACTCATAGTGACCCTAAGGACAGCAGGATGAAACACTAGTGTACACTGTACCATGCATATGATCTTTTTATGTTTGAGCCCTTTGTTGCAGCCATTATGTTTCTTCTCATTTTGAGTCAGTCCACATCAGCAGAAGGAGGTTTCAGGGGCTTTACTCCATTCCTATTATTAAGGTCGACTCTACTTTGAGGAGGTAACTCTTCCCCAGTCATTTCTTGAATGCCTTCTAGCCTGTGAGTCTCATTTTCTGGCACTATATTTGAAAGTACTTCTCTGTTATTCATAGGGTTTTGAATGGCTAATTGTTTCAGGAGTGGGCTGCCAGGTCCTTCTCCCTAATCTGTCTTAGTCTGGAAGCTCAGCTGAAACTTGTCCACTATAGGTGGTCCTACTGGTATCTTAAATACTGGTGGCATAGCTTTCAGCATCACAGTGACAGGCAAGCCCCCATAACATGATAAGAGGACAGACATGTGAGGGTGATCTTTAGATGACTTATAATACCTAATACAATGTAAATACTAGGTAAATATTTGTTATGCTCTATTATTTAAAAGAAAATGACAAGGAAAAATAATTTGTACACGCTCAGTGCAGATGCAACCCTGTAGACCTAACTACACAGTGCACACTCTGCTGTTGGTTGGATTAGCAGATGCAGAACTCCCAGATAGGGAGGGCTGAGATCTGACAACAAATTAAAATCTGAACTCCCTAGGTTTGCATTTAAGCCTCTCTGTTAAAGAATCCTCCTGTGCTTTGGCAGACCTGCTTCTGCCTCCAAGGCCATGCATGTGCTGCCCTAGGTCCATTCAATGACCTGCCATGCTTCCCTGTCTTTACTACTCAACCACCCTCCACAAGAAGCACACTCTTCTCTACACTTCCGGGTCAAATGCCTCCTCTGACCAAGTTTCTCTCCTTTTCTGTCACTCTCTCCCCTAAGAAGACTAGTAGGGGAGGTCTCCTCTGTGCTCCCTGGAGCACTTTAATCCTTCTGCTAACAAAGCCTCCCTCCCAAGCTCCCCTTGAATATTGAGTTGTTAGGCAAGTAGTACTTGGATGGGAGACCACCTGAGAACACCAGGTGCTGTAGGCTTGGGAGAAGAACCCAGCAACCCACTCCCAAAAAACAATCAGCCATTGAAAACCCTATGAATAGCGGAGAAGCACTAACAATACTGTTTAGCCTGTTGTACATAGGGTTGCTGTGAGTCAGACACAGACCCAACAGCACGTACCAACCAACAACAGGCAGGTAGGAGCCAGATAGGATCCAAGTTATAACTGATACTTCTTAAGACCTTAACAAATGATAATGATGATCAAGGTAATAGATGAATGAGTAAGCTAAGGAGTTTAAATAGCTGTTTCAAGGACTTTCAGGAAGGAGGGAAGGGGAAGATGAAGGTAGACAGAGGGCAAGCAGAGGCAGAGAACACATATTAGCTTACTGGATCACCAGCTGAATTTAAATGAGAGGACTAGACAGATTTTATTTGGCACCAAGGTAGCTGGTGTTTTAGCACTGGAGAGCCATCTTGGAAGTGCAGAGAGGTTGGAATCTGCCGGTGAACAAGCAATGGTGAGGAAGTGACCAGGCTACCTAGGACCTTGGAGTGACCTGTGCATCCTAAACTGAAAGGAGATAGAAGAGTGGCCAAAACAAACGCTTCACAAGATTTCCTCGGGCCTCTTTGTAGATTAACAGTTTCATATGCTTGATTAAAATATAAAAAACAAACCAAGCAAACAAACAGGAGTCCTCTTTGAAATTGAGCTGGAAGATTCCAAAGAAAGGAGCTGGGTTTCAGCAGCGTGCCGAGGACTCCCCCTGGTGGATTCATATACAATGAGTTGTTGTTGCTGTTAGGTGTCATCCAGTTGTGTCCTACTTACAGAGACCCTCATAGGGTTTTCAATGGCTAATTGTTTCGGGAGTGGGCTGCCACATCCTTCTCCCATTTTTGCGGTGCTGGGGATTGAACCTGGGTCCTCAGAAAGTGCGGAGCAGAGCTCTACCAACTGAGCTAACCGCAGCCCCAATACAATGAGTAAAGACTCCTAATTTTTCTCCCTCTTGTCCCTTGATCCAACTTTCTCTCTTTCTCCTTTACTTATCATTTTCTTTTTAATTTTTCTTTTCTTCTCTTCTTTTATCTTTTTTCTTTTTCTTCTACTTTTTGAGACAGGAGTCTGGCCATGCAGCCCAGGCTAACCTGGAACTCGCTACGTAGCTCAACTTTCTCTCCATGTATCTATTTTTGTATTTGTATTAGTTTTCTATTGCTAGTATAACAAATTTCCCCAAACCTAGTGGCTTAAAAAATATAAGTTTTAAAATCTTACTATTCTGTAGGATAGAAGTTCAAAATGGGTTTTCACTGGACTGAATTCAAGGAGCTACACTGATGCCCTTGGTACAGGTGAGAGGTTCTGAGACATTCATCTCCCCTGAGCTTTTCCAGCTTCTTGAGGCCACTCACATTCTC
This sequence comes from Pedetes capensis, assembly GCA_007922755.1. Taxonomy (NCBI): domain Eukaryota; kingdom Metazoa; phylum Chordata; class Mammalia; order Rodentia; family Pedetidae; genus Pedetes; species Pedetes capensis. The sequence continues at coordinate 3,424 of VMDO01025266.1, forward strand.
TGGCTCAGGGTCCAGTCCATCTTCAGACTCTTTCTGATCCTTCTGTTGTCACATCTCTCTGACTCCAGCCCCAACTAGGATAAATTCTTTTCTGTTAATTATTCGTCTGATTAGACTGAGGCTACCCCAGACAATTCAGGACAGACTTCTATCTCAAGACATTTTTTTTTTTGGGGGGGGCATGTACCTGCTATGTAGGCTGGCCTGGTACTTGCTATGTGGCCCAGACTAGCCTTGAACTGGCAAATCCTCTTGCTTTATCCTCCTGTGTATTGGGATTACAGGCATGTGCCACCATGCCTGGCCTTCAAGAATTAATCATATCTGTAGAGTCCTTTTTATCACATAAAGCATCATATTCATGGATTCCAGGGATTGGAATGTTATTGGGGGTCAGATAAGGATACCCCAGGACAAGTGCTTTGACACACTGTAAGGCCAGGGAAACTGCCTCAGAATCCAGGTCCCTTTGCCCTTGTCTAGATTTAGCTCAGTTGGTGGAGTGCTGCTCTCCAGTCTCTGAGGTCCTGAGGATTCCCAGCACTGCAAAAATGGGAGAAGGACATGGCAATCCACTCCTGAGGCAATCCCGAAACAATCAGCCATTGAAACCCCTCTGAGGGTCACTATGAGTCAGGCACAGACTAGAAGGCACACAACAACAACAACAACAAACAGTTTTACCCCAAGCACAGGGAGTGGTGCTCTGTAGAATTCCCTTACCAACTAAGGGAAAGGATGCACTCATCTTAAGCCCCTTCCCTGGGATCTCAATTAACCAGGGAAGATAAGCCACAGAGGGTGGGTGGGTAAAAAGAAACTCAGTCTCCACACCTGGACACCTGCTCAGACAGCCGTTTCCAGCTTCTCTCCCAGTACCGTGAAACATCTCTACCACTGAGCTACATGGCCAGCCCCTCCCCGCAACATTTTATTTATTCTTCTGAAGGCAATTCTAAGAGATTAGTGAAGAGATTTTATCTACATAATGGGACCATCTTTGCTCCTCAGTGCCCTCCCTTCCTGGCCTCTCTTATAGCTTGTGGTCACTGCCCTCCAGATGCTCCCAGCCTTTTCCTAGCCAAGCCTCTGCTCCTCTCTATTGCTCAAAAAGTTATTTATGCCTCAACCCTATGGCCCTTTGGAAAAGAGTCATTCTTTGTGTGTGACACATTGTTCTGATTTGTCCCTGATCTGATATTTTCCCTGTACACAGATTCCCCCTCTCTGATCCCTGCAACCACTCAAGGGCAGTCAGGGTAGGTATAGTTACTGAGTTTTGTTGTTGTTGTTAGGTGCTGTCAAGTCAGTGTCCAAGTCGTAGTGACCCTATGTACAACAGATGAAACACTTTTGTCAGTGCTTCTCTACTATTCATTGGGTTTTCAATGGCAGGTTGTGTTTTTGGAGTGGGTTGCTAGGTCCTTCTCCCAAGCCTACAGCACCTGGTGTTCCCAGGCGGACTCCCATCCAAGTACTAACCAGGCCCAACCCTGCTTAGCTTCTGAGATCTGACAGGATTGGATGCCACAGGGCTACGGCTGCAGGCTGAGTTTTACAGTCATGGAAATGGGATGATCAGTGGTAGAAGGAGACACAGCCCACTGCGGCCTTCTACAGCCTGAGGAGCTCTCCACTCCACAGACCCCCCACTCAGATAGAACTGGGTCCTCGGCTATGTCACAGAAAAGAATTTCAGGGTGAGTCACAGTGAATCAAAGTTAGAGAGTTTATTAAGTAGAGATAAGAGATAGTACATGCTTTAGATTTAAGCATGGATGTTTGCAGAGAAAGAGAAATTCCTAAGAAAAAATAATAGTATACATTCCAAGCTATGGACATGGGCTTCTCAAGAGAGAGAATCACATCTGAGTGACACCTGAGGGTCTTAACAGTAGCCACATACATGTTTCTGTGGCTTCTGAAGTTATATTGCACAACCACACTTAAAGATTAAGCATAGCTTAAAGTTAAGTAAAGTTTAAAAATTAACTAAAATATGTTATGAATTGATTTGCTTACTTTTTTGAGAGTGAAACAAACTTACAGAGTTTGTTAGGTACATGCTTTAACCTGCATGTGGGCACTCAGAGGGACAGGCATCCACGACACAGATGAGGACTCACCAGGAGAGTGAAGAGGAGGAAGCCAAAAAGAGCGCCACATTTTTATCCCAAGAAATTCTGCCCTGTAAATGAAATGGTATGATGGTTTTTGTGAGGTGCGGTGTTCAAGCTTGGGGATGGGAGAGGAGTGCTAAAAAGGTTAAACTCAAAGGTCACAGGCATTCAGGCCCTAAGTAAGCACGTTCTGTTTGTCATTTCTAACACTCTGCTTGGAGATCCCTTAGGAAAATGAGCATCGTCTCCAGGCAGGTCATCTTCCCTGATTTTGTCAGTTGAGTTGAAGTTGTTGATTTCCAGCCCATGGGAGATAAAGACAGATTCTTTGAGTTACAGTTGCTGGCTCTCAGCCAATAGGAAATGTACCCAGATTCCAGAGTAAGGGGCTTCTTTCCATCCTCATGTCCCCTAAATTTTTCTGCCTTACTGACCTGCCTCAGGATAAAGACATCTGCCGAGTCTTCTATGGCAGAGGGCATCTAGACCAAGCCTTTGATTCTGAACTCAGGCCCCTTTCCAATATGCCATGGTTATTTTAGAAAATGAACCTGGCAGAAGTAATCATTTTGTTACCTGGTATATATACCTACACTGTGACCTAGCTGAATTTGTACCCCACTCTGATCTTATTTATCTTTGTGGGCAGAACTTCTGAAGGTCAAAAGTCCTTCTTTAGGTTGTTGCTGTTATTGTTAGGTGCCCTCAAGCTGGATCCGACTCATAGTGACCTTATGTGCAACAGAATGAAGCACTCTTCAGCACTGTGCCAAGCCCTGCACTATGTCAGTGTTTCTCTGCTTTTCACATGATTTTCAGTGGTGGATTGTTTCAGGAGTGGATCACCAGGTCCTTCTCCCTGCATTAGCCAAAACCAATTGGGTCCAAGATGGCTGCCAGAGTGACCATGGGACAACCACTAACTTCATTATAATCTAGTTTCCCTACTAAATGACACACCCAGCAGCCTCCGTGACAGGAAGCACCATAGAAAGAGTTTTGGAAAAGAGATAGTATCTGAGCTCTGAACAATCTCAGTTTCCTCCCAGGTAGAGCATGAATATAGCCCACTTTTCCCCTTCATCTCTTTTACCCCATGTCTATGAGTTCCCCGCCAGCTGGGATTTAGCTCAGTTGGTAGAGCGCTGCGCTGCAGTCTCTGAGGTCCCAAGTTCAATTCCCAGCACCGCAAAAATGGGAGAAGGGCCTGGCAATCCACTCCCAAGGCAATCCCGAAACAGTCTGCCATTGAAAACCCTATGAGGGTCGCTATGAGTCGGATACCGACCCGACGGCACCTAACAACAACAACATGAGTTCCCCGGCCTCCACAATGGGCTGAGAAGTTGATTTGCCAGCCAGATTCCTTCTATCCATTCTAAGGCCGCCAAACACAGCCTGTGATGTTGATACTCAACTTCAGCTTCATTAATTGGCTTTCCAAACCCAAAGAGAAGAATAATCTTCCCTTGAAAGCCTTTCTCTCATAAGAGGGGCCAACATTTTGTTGGTACTGATTTCTGAGGCCTCAAATACCCACAAAGTGTGCCCAGAGCTCTTAAGGAATAAACTCTGACCCTCACATCCTCCAGTGACCCCTATACTCCAGCACTGAACACCAATTCAAGTCTGACCATAGTGAAAAACTAAGTTTTGTAATGGAGCAAAAATGCTGCGAAGCAATTTAATCAAGTACAAGATAGCATTCCATGTAAGATGTATAGGTCATAATTATATCTCATAAATAAAGCTACTCAGTGAAGCATTCATTTGAGTCCAGATTTTTCTTCCACTCAGATCTTACCAAGGAAAATCCTGCTGGTCCCTGGCTCCCAAGGACCACGGAAGCTATTTTCTCCCTAACCTTTTAGTGGTGTTATTTGCAATGCTGCTTCTGTTTCTGCAGAGGGATGCTGAGGCTGAAGGCTGATACCACAGTGATAGAGGAAGAAATCAGTTAGGAATGTGTGGTGAGATACCAAAGGATTAATCCAAAGGCTTAAAACACAAAGGGCACAGCTTGAGCTCATTCAAATAAAGGTGCCTACTCAAGATCCAATAAGACCTGGGACTGTTTAGATAGGGGTACCTGCTCAAGAAAGCAGTAAGGCAAGTTAGGATAAAGATGTCAGCTCCAGACCCTGGTGCAGGCCTACGCTTGTTAAGCTAAGGAGGCTTGCTCAGGATGTTTACACAGGTGAAAGACAATGTGCTTTGTCTCACACATAAAGATCTGTTTCAGTCCGGTAGATTCCCTCTCTTCTGGTCGAAGAGTAACTTTTGCTGAGTTAACCATCTTTTAACATATCACTAGCATTACAGTTTTGACTTCCCCCACCTTGTGGGTGTTTCAAGTGAGTTGTGGGCAACTGTTAGGTGCCCTCAAATCTGCTGGACTCACAGAGACCCTCACAGGGTTTTCAATAGCTGATTGTTTCTGGATTGCTTCCGGAACTACATGCTCAATAAATTAAAAGTGGTGACACTCCTGGAGCTTCCAACCAAAAAATAAAACTCCCTGCTAAAGGCTGAACTGAGGTGGCAACACCCCAAGGGGAACAACAAAACCCAGCCCCTGGGCCACGTGCCTTCCCCTCTCTTCCTCTCTGAGTAGTCCACTCTCCCTCCGAGGGCATATCTTTCTTTAATTCCCTCTTTACAATAAACTCTGCATGTGCTATGATCTCTGGTATGTGTTACTTAAATTCTTTTCTGTATGTCACAGGACCACGGATCTCATCTCTGTGTCAGCAACAGTGGGCTCCAAGCCTTCATCTGATGTGGTGTAATCTTCTAGGATTTCCCCAGCTCAAACTTTCTGACTCCTTTTAAGAGCTGGGAGTTAATCTGAGGAGTCATGTGAACAATGTCGATGTTTGAAATATTTAGAAAACAGGAAGTGAACATCTTTGCCAATCACAGGTCAATAAAACATTCAGCAGGACCACCAAAGCAATTCTGGCTGGGTTTGGCAGTTCTCTACGTAGACCCTGATAAAAGATGAAGTTTGACACACAGAATCCCAGATTGCTAGGCTTGGTAAGGACCAGCTGCCCTGTTTCATAGATGTTGTTGTTGTTGTTAGGTGTGGTTGAGTCAGTATTGGACTCATAGTGACCCGCAGTACAACAGGTGAAACATTATTGTCAGTGTTTCTCTGCTATTCATAGGGTTTTCAATGGCAGATTGATTTTTGGGAGTGTGTTGCCAGGTCCGTCTCCCAAGTTTACAGCACCAGGTGTTCCCAGTGGTCTCCCATCCAAGTACTAACCAGGCTTGACCCTGCTTAGCTTCCAAGATCTGACGGGATTGGATGCCACAGGGATACGGCTGCAGGCATTTCATAGATAAGGACACCAAAGCCCAAATTAGGAAGATGACAGCTAATGAGCACAAGCAACAGGACTCCCACTCCAAGTTCCAATCAGGCAAGAGTTTCAAAGCCAACGTACTGTGGAACCTTATGAAGAGGGCTAGAGCAATATGTGACACAGTGTATCCTAGGAGAACCCCCAGTCTGGCATGAAGGGATTCTATTCATACAGTCTGAATAGTAACAGTGAGCCCAGTAATGCATATGGCTGTGCAGGTAAGTGACCCTGCAGTGTTTTTCCACTCCAGCAACAAGTTCTGCAATTCCCCAGCACCACCTTGGTGTCCACCTGTACAGTTCCATTTTGACACTAACTACCCAGAGATAGTGCAGACCCCACAGGTGCAGTGCTCAGTCCCACAAGATTTCCCCCACCTCAGATGCCAATCACAAGTCCTGATCCCCCCTTACTTCCGACTGAATATAAATCAGAGTTCCTAGCCCCTTCCTCAGGTTCAATTATTTGCTAGAACAGCTCACAGAACTCAGGAACATACTCCATTTTACCAGTTTACTATAAAGGATACAGCTCAGGAACAGCCAAATGGAAGAGACAGCCAGGGCCAGATCCAGGGTGGAAGAGAGGGGAGGAGATCTCATGCCCTCTCTGGGCCCACGAGCTCCCACTACCTTGCCTCATTCACCAACCCGGCAGCTCTCTGAATGCTGTCAGTTAGGGGGTCTTATGGAGGTTTCATTACATAAGCATGACTGATTGAATCATTGGTCATTGGTAATTGAACTCCATCTCCAACCCCCCTTCTGTCAAAAGAGGTTGGGGATGGGCATGAAAGTCCCAAACTTCCAATCAAAGCTTTGAGTTTCTGCCAACCAGCCTCTGTCTTAAGGTCATATGGGGCCTGACAAGAGTCATCTTATCAGGACAAGACACTCCTATCATCCGTATCACTTAGGAAATACCAAGGGTTTGGAGCTCAGTGCCAGAAACCAGGCACAAAGACCCAGTGGTTCAAGCCTGCAGCCATAGCCCTGTGGCATCCGATCCCGTCAGATCTCAGAAGCTAAGCAGGGTCGGGCCTGGTTAGTACCTGGATAGGAGACAGCCTGGGAACACCAGAAGCTGTAGGCTTGGGAGAAGGATCTGGCAACCCCCTCCCAAAAATCAATCTGCCATTGGAAACCCTATGAACAGCGGAGACGCACTGACAATAGTGTTTCCCCTGTTGTACAGAGGGTCACTATGAGTCGGATACCGACTCGACGGCACCTAACAACATATGCCATGGTGTTTTCAGTCGCATCATATGGTTGTGAAAGCTGGACATTGAACAAGGGAGACAGGAAGAGAATTGATGCTTTTGAATTATGGTGCTAGAGACAACTATTGAATATACCATAGACTGCCAAGAGAACCAAAAGATCTGTCCTAGAAGAAGTGCAACCAGAGTGCTCCTTGGAAGCAAGGATGGCTAGACTGCGTCTTACATATTTTGGACATGTAGTCAGGAGAGATCAATCCCTGGAGAAGGATATCATGTTTGGGAGAGTGGCAAGTTAGTGAAAAAAAAAAAAGAAAACCCTCGACTAGATGGACTGACACAGTGTCTGCAACAATGGGCTTAAACATAAATCAGATTGTGTGCCTGGCACAGAATCAGGGAATGTTTCAATCTGCTGTACACAGGGTCGCTATGAGTTGGACTCGACTCAACGGCACCTGACAACAACATAGTGACATAGCCATAAAGGCTGTGGGACTTCCAAAGACAAAAGGGCCAATTGCCCCCACGGAGTGGACAGGAAGTTTCTCCCCACCAGCCCCAGGTAAACAGCAGGGGTGGCATTGAAGTAAACTCTCAGGATGCAGAAATCCACTTCTGAGGTGGTTTTTGTTGGCTTTCAGAGTTCCCTACCTCCCTAGAACTATCTGGGCCACCAATTCCAAACACTCTGCATGTACACATATGGACCATACCTGCCTCCCTGGGTGCCTCTGTTTGACAAGTGCCTGGAATGGAATTGGTTTGCTGTTATTATTTTTAGGTTTTGATATTTTCTTTTTTCTTTTTCTTTTTTCCCTCTTGCAGTACTGGGGTTTCAATCCAGGGGCTTCATGTACGCTGGGCAAATGCTCCACTACTGAACTGCACCCCTGGCCCCTTTTTCACTTTTTATTTTCAGACAGGGTTTCACTAAGTTGGGCAGGCTTCCTCTGGCCTCAAACCTGCCACCCTCCTGCCTCTGCCTGCTGAGTCACCAGGATTACAGGCATGAGCCATCACATCTGGCTTGTTTTTAATTTTTCCTTTAAAAATTCCCATATAGACTTGACTAGTACTAACCAAAAGGTGCCTGTAGCCATACCACTGTGGCATCCAATTCTGTCAGATCTCAGAAGATAAGCAAGGTCAGGCCTGGTTAGTACTTGAATGGGAGGCCTCCTAGGAATACTGGGTGCTATAGGCTTGGGAGAAGGACCTGGTAGCCCACTCTCAAAAAACAATCAGCCATTGAAAACCTTATGAATAGCAGAGAAGCACTGACAATAGTGCCAGGTCTGGCACAGTGTCCGGTATATTTCATCTGTAGTACATAGTGTTGCTATGAGTCCGACCCGACTTGAGGGCATCTCACAATAACAATAAAAACCAGATGGTAGGCAATGCTTGCTGCACTGAAGTTAGATATCAGTTGTCACTTTGAGGTACATTTTAAACACATGCACTCCTCTCCTTTACAAGATTGTCCTTGGGGGAAAACAGAACTCAAAGAAAACAGAATCCTCACCCTCTTAATTGGAGAGCTGGGAGTAGGTGAGTGTAAGGGCTACTGCCCAGGCTTAGCCAGACTTAAGTTAGAAAGAAGATAAGAATCTAGACAATGACAATAGGGAAAGAGAGGATAAACACAGGCAATAAACGTTACTTAAAATTTGTAGGTATGTGTTGTTGTTGTTGTTGTTGTTCTTGTTCTTGTTAGGTGCCATAGAGTTGGTCTGGCTCATAGCGACCTCACAGGGTTTTCAGAGGCTGATTGTTTCAGGATGGCTTTGGGAGTGGATTGCAATGTCCTTCTTCCATGTTTTGCAGTGCCAGGGATCAAACTCAGGTCCTCAGAGAGTGCCAAGCAGTGCTCTACCAACTGAGCCCAAGGATGTGTGAGGCCCACAATAATTAATAAATAATAAACACTCAAAAATCAACAGCAACTTGTTCTAAGCAGATGCACTTAGCTTCCTAATTCCTGGTCTAAGCAATTTAGCGTGGATTCTACTGCCCTCTTCTGGAAAGGATGGAAATTGGGCCTTATTGTGGTTGTGCCTGTGAGTGATAAACCCTAGAAATCTGAGGCCGATGTCACTGTGAGAGCGGGGACAGAATTGGGAAGGTGGCTCAGGAAGAATAAATTGGAAGCAAGGTGGGAATGAATGATGGCAGCATGACCCGTTTCTTAAAATATACAGAATATACAGAAAAGATTCTCCGACCCAATCACACTTTGGTAGTAATTCATTGGGAGGAAAAAAAAAAACCATATGAAGGATTGGTCATGAGCAGAAAGCATTTGTTAACATATGTTTAAAGAGGCAAGACATCATCTTTTGGAGTCAGATCAACCTGAACTCAGACATGGACTGTACTGCTTGCTATGTCAGTGACTATCTGAACTCAAGCTGATTATTTAACTTGTTGTTGTTGTTAGGTGCCATCGAGTCAGTATCCGACTCATAGCAACCCTGTGTACAGCAGGTGAAACACTATTGTCAGTGCTTCTCTGCTGTTCATAAGGTTTTTGATGGCGGATTGATTTTTGGGAGGGGGTTGCCAGATCCATCTCCTAAGCCTACAGCACCTGCTGTTCCCAGGTAGTCTCCCATCTAAGTACTAAACTGGCCGGACCCTGCTTAGCTTCTGAGATCTGATGGGATTGGATGCCACAGGGGTACAGCTGCAGGCCGTTTAACTTCTTAGGCTCAGTTTTTTCATCTGCAAAAATGAGAGCCATAATGCCTAGCCCAGGAGCACAAAGTAAGATGACATTTTAGAGGAGTGACATGTCACGGACCTTGCCTTGGAAGTGTTCTGTATTTTCATGAGTGGTGGTTGTTAGAGGGTGCTAGGCAGGAAGAAAGGAAATAAAGGGCTCTGCAGCCAGCCACCTCCCAGCCTCGCCATGTGCCTCCCAGCCACCTGTGGCATAAATATCAATGTGAGCCTCCTGCGGGACAAAGGCTTTGGGCTGGTGGTCAGTGCTTCGCTAACAGATAATACCCTTATAAAACAGCATACTTGCTAGAGGGAAGCAGAATTAAAATCATTCACACTTCTACATTCATCCTGGAAGGATGATAGGACTGTGTAAGAATTCTGTTCCCTTATCAAGACCAGTAGCTGCCTGAATTTCTAATGTTTTGAAATGTCCACTTCTGAGCTCTGTCCTTTGAAGACACTGGAAATCCATTAACCCCTTGTGGGCTCAGGCCCCAGGTGTAAAATGTTACTTTCCTCCCCATGAAGGCTCAGCTCCCCTTATAAAACACAATGTGGCCTCAGCTCTGGACAACAGTGGCCACTATTACTGCCTGCCTTCCTGTCTCAAAGGTGTACTCTCTTTATAATCTATATCTTTAATAAATTTAGCCTATGTTCTATACCACAATTTCTTGATTTTGTATAATTTCTTTTATACAGGGACAAAGGTAGGTAATTGTTGTTGCTTTGGAAGGACCTGCGCTCTCCAGACCCACACTTCCTTCTGTCCATCTGCTTCTTATCCCCCCCCCCGCTCTCTCTCTCCCTCCCTCCCTTCCTCCCTCCCTCTCTAGACATTCTGAAGCGTGTGCTATCTCTTTCCTTTACCTAAGGAACTTCAAACTGCTTCCCTCTCTCAGTGACTCATCCTAAAATTCCTTTTTGTGATGGAGTCAAGGATCCAGCATCACCCCTGAGTGGAAATCCCCAGAAGGGGAATTCCTCAGGATAGGCAGTAACATTGGGGTACAGCACCCCTATACCCCCTGACAGTAGTTACACACACACACACACACACACACACACACACACACACGAGTTCATCAAACACACACTTAAAACTTTTGCACTTTACTAATGTATTACAAGTACAATTTTAGAAAAGAGTGGAGGGGAGAAGGAGGGAGGAGAAGGAATTGGAGAAAGAGAAAAGAAAGAAAAGGAAGACAATTTGAAAACTGGGGTAAGGCAGAGGAAATTTTAGCTCTTGTGTTAAGATAGTGATCTCAGCATCTTAACTCTGGCCCACCATGCCCTTTCTAAGTTGCTCATCCCATGACCTGTGTTGGTCCAAGAGCAGAGACATCCACACTCAGTGATCATGGAGAATTTCTGCTGGGACAGATGTGAGCAGATGAAAAGTGGATGAAACTGACTGGTCCAGGAGAAAGGAAAGCCCGTCAGGAAAGAGGGCAGCTCCATCAGGAAGCAAAATGTAGAAAAAGGAAATGAAATCAGACCCCATTCCTGGCTCATCAGTGACCAGTGTTTCTTGTTCAAAATCATGCAAATACTCATTATTAATTTAGCAATTGTGACATAGCTGTACTTGAAGGTTGAAGGTCAAAGAAGGGCCCGATAAAGATATTTGATTCCCACCTATCACCAAAGCAAAATGGTAGATGATGTCAAAAGATGTCAAATCAAGAAAGAGCAGTGTAGATTTCTCAGATGTAAAATAATAAATGAATAAATAAATAAAACGGATTAAAATGCAGAAGTGGAGAACTCAGG
>VMDO01025266.1:14742-28738 GCA_007922755.1 Pedetes capensis
AGCCCTGTGGCATCCGATCCCGTCAGATCTCGGAAGCTAAGCAGGGTCGGGCCTGGTTAGTACCTGGATGGGAGACCGCCTGGGAACACCAGAAGCTGTAGGCTTGGGAGAAGGATCTGGCAACCCCCTCCCAAAAATCAATCTGCCATTGAAAACCCTATGAACAGCAGAGAAGCACTGACAATAGTGTTTCCCCTGTGGTACAGAGGGTCGCTATGAGTCAGATACCAACTCGACGGCACCTAACAACAACAACAAGTCATACATTTCTAACAATGGGGATGTGTTCTGAGAAATGCAGCATTAGGCATTTTCATGGTTGTGTGAACATGTCTGAGTGTATTTTCACAAACCTGGGTGGTCTAGCCTGCTGCACACTGAGGCTACATGGCATAGCCTATTGCTCCCAGGCCACAAACCTCTACAGCATGTTACTGGACTGGATACTGTAGACCCTATAACACTAAGTAGGCAACTATAACACAGTGGTATTGGTGTATCTAAACATATCCAAATACAGAAAAGGCATTTTGTCATACATAAGTTATGCTTAGAGTCCCTACTCTACTTCTGATCTAAAATTTTATAAAAGATTCCTTAACTAACTTTGTAGTGTTTAGAATTGACTTATCAAGGGTATTTTGAAAGTCTTAATACACTGCATCCATTTGTTTTCCCTTATGCGTCCATCTTCTGCCCCCCTCCATGGGTTTCTTGTTTATTGTTTTTTGAGACAGAAAGGGTCTTGCTGTGTAGCCCATGCTGGCCTTTAACTCTTGAACCTCAGCCTTCCAAGTGCTGAATTATTAGGCAGGTGCCACTATGCCTGTCTTCCTTATCCATATCTTTGTATGTAGCTCAAGCAACATCAACTGGAAAGTCATACATTAGTTCTTTTTTTAAAAAAATCCTTCCTATTTTTTAATGTGTTACAGCTTATACATAAGTTACAGCTTATACATTCAGATAAACAATTTTCCCATTTTTCCTTTGGGCTCCTTCAAAATTTGTACTGATCATTGTGACTAGATGATGATATAAGTCTATCTTGGTTTTGCAAATCAGTGGAAGCTAATTAATGCCTAACTCCAAAACATATCCACCAACCAGGTATCCATCGCTTAAGTGAATAGGATTCATTGAGATGTTCAGCGCAAATGTGTTCTGGTGATTCAGGCTAGGTCCTGAACCCACCAAGAGCAGTGCAGCAATCAGAACCAGCTGTTGCTTCAGGTAGTCTGAGTGCCCCTGGCTGACATCAGGACACCCCACAGCCAGCTCCATCCTGTACCAACCTCTATCTCCGCCATGATCCCCCACCTAGACCTCAAGCAATCCTGCCTCCTTGTCAACTAACTTGCAGTGTTGATTACTTCTATATTGTGCATATCCTGTTTGTCTCAATAGACAGGATACTACTTAGTGTGGCTGCCATGTCTCCTGTCTCTTTCAAACCTCATCACCTGACAACTAGTTCAGAAATGTAGCAAAATGTCAGAATATTTATAGCACCTATTGTATTTGCCCATACACTGTCTTTTGCTACAAACAGCATCTGGCTTACCAGGTCTGAATTAGGTAATAACTTATTCATTAACAGGTGTGAACAATGCCTTATTATACTCCTCACATTAGGAAGGCCTGCAGCCATACCACACTGGCATCTGATCCCGTCTGATCTCGGAAGCTAAGCAGGGTCAGCCTGTTAGTCCATGGATGGGAGACCACCTGGGAACACCAGGTGCTGTAGGCTTGGGAGAAGAACCTGGCAGCCCACTCGCAAAAAACAAGCAGCCATTGAAAACCCAATGAATAGCAGAGAAGCACTGACAATAGTTCCAGGCATGGCACACTGTCAGGGAGTGTTTCATTCTGTTGTGCATAGAGTTGCTGAGTCAGACCCAACTAGATGGCACCTAACAACAACATATTAGGAAATCCACACTGGGAGAGATTTCAAGGCAGTTTCTTTTTTCTTCTTCCCATGAACCCTTGGGTCTAATAGAATGTTTTTTCTGTCTTTCACTTTTATTTGTAGGAATCTTCAGCTGTACCACTGTGGTGTCTGATGCTGTCAGATCTTGGAAGCTCAGCAGGGTGGGGCCTGATTAGTATTTGGACAAGAGACCGCCTGGGAACACCAGGTGCTGTAGGCTTGGGAGAAGGACCCAGAAACCCCCTCCCAAGAAACAATCAGCCATTGAAAACCCTATGAATAGCAGAGAAGCACTAACAGGCTTACACAATATAGAAGTAATCAACACTGCAAGTTACTCGACAAGGAGGCGGGATTGCCCTAGGTCTGGGGTGGGTGGTCACGGCAGAGACAGAAGTAGAGACAGGATGGAGCTGGCTGTGGGGTGTCCTGATGTCAGACAGGGGCACTCAGACTACCTGAAGCAACACCTGGTTCTGATTACTGCACTGTTCTTGATGTCAGTGTTGGGCATGGCACAGGCTCCCCAGTGTTTCGTCTGTTGTCCATGGGGTCGCTGTGAGTCAAACCCGACTGGATGGCACCTAACAACAGCCACCAAGTGATTCAGGTACAAATATGAGAACATCGGTAACTCAGGTACAAGAGAAACATGCTATTTTTCTTTCTGAGAGATAATGAAGAAAATAGGACGTCCTCCTTCACTGACCATAAAGTCATTTTAGCAGCTGGATGTAGCTACACAGACACCCACTCCATTTATATAAAAAAAAATAGCAACACGTTCTCCAAGTTGGCAGCAGTCCAACACTGAGGACGCAGGCACAGCTCAGCTGGGAAAACTGAGGGAGGAGTATGCCTAGCAACAGAGAAGAAGACGTACAACCTGTTGGGAGTGCGCCAAGGCAACAGCAGGGAACAGAGAGAACCAGGTTTGTCAGCGGCCCCTCTGGTTTCACTCACTCATGGCTCACTGCTGCCTCCAGGAAATGAATCACCCCCGGCAGAGCTTGTCACAATCCAAGTTTAATCACCCTCATAGCAGCCTGAGAGGAGGCATAACTGCCCTCCCACACAAGGTGGGCCAACCGTCGCATCAAGGCGTTGAGGGAGAGTGATGGGTTCCCTAGAGACAAAGAGGGTACCAGGGTCCGGCACCCACGGGAAGGGGAGACAAGAAGATGTCCAGGGGAGAGGGACGTGCAGCCCGATGAGCAGCCCACGGTGCTCAGGCTCCAGGGGAAGATATGGTCCCCAAAGGCCACGCGTTGTGGATGCCCCTGAGACAAGGCTCGGGGACTGCCTTCTGCAGCTACTCCTCACTCTCTGCCTCCTCATCACTGTTCTCCCCCAGTGGAAAGTCCTTCGCGGGCTTCTGGGCTGCGTACATCCGGGTCTCCAAGGGGCAGTCTTGGCTCAGAATAGCCTGTGGCAAGAGGCAAGACAAGTAATTACTGCGTATCTTTGACCCCTGCCAGCTATGTAGGAAAAACTCAGGAAGCGACTATGGTGCTCTCTTTCTGCTTCATGTACATCAACCCTGGTCAGGACAGATATCTAACACACTTCTCATTGAATCCTAACAGCGTGAGTGCAAGGTACAGCAGGAAGCCAGCTGAAACTGGCCCCCTTCTCTGTCAGCACTTCCTGTCCTCTTTTGGTCCTTTGAGGAGCTTTTGTGTCCATCCTCAGCCAGACAGATCCTCAGGGGTGCTCACTGTGCAGGAAAAGGAAAGTACTTTATCAACTAAAATCACATGGCAGACTCAAATCAATGAGTGAGTGAGTGAATGAATGAATGAATGGGCCATGTGGGATTCTGTCCAGTTATGGAAAAGATAACTTGGTAACTTATACCTTGCTGGTAACTACCATAACTATCCCTCACATGTCTGTGGGGGCCTGCATGTTGTTGTGATGCTGAAAGCTATGCCACTGGTATTTCAGATACCAGCAGGACCACCCATGGTGGACAGGTTTCAGCTGAGCTTCTGGACTAAGACTAGGAAGCAGGAGCCCACTCCTGAAACAACTAGCCATCGAAAACCCTATGAATATCAGAGAAACACTGTCAAATGTAGTGTGGGAAAATGAGTCCCCCAGGCTGGAAGGCATTCAAAAGACAGCAGGGGAAGAGTGGCCTCCTCAAAGTAGAGTTGACCTTAATAATGGGAATAGACGAAAGCCCCTGGGACCTCCTTTTGCTGATGTGGTATAACTCAAAATGAGAAGAGACACAGTGTCTGCAACAATGGGCTCAAATATAAAAAGATTGTGTGCATGGCACAGTGTTGGGTATCACTTTGTTCTGTTGTATATAGGGTCGCTATGAGTCATATCCAACTCACCAGCACCCAACAACAACTGTAACTACCAGGATGCCTCTGATGGTCCCCTGCACTGAACTCTTGGCTTTCTATTTTCCTTCTTTACTCAAGATCTGTCTTAACACCCAGATCAGAAGGGAAGTGGTTACTTAGAGAAGAGAAAAAAGGAAAGATGGAAGGATGGATAAACACAAAAAAGGGATTAAAAAAAAAACATGGCAAAGAGATGATCAATGGAGGAAATGAGGGCAAGATGGAAGAGCGTAAGACAGATGATAGAGACGTGTCATCACCACCATCACCACCACCACCACCACCACCACCACCATCATCATCATCATTTTAGCTCTCAGATCGCCTTACCAGCTTCTCCTCCTTGGCTGGGGGGCTCCGCAGGAAGTAGCAGAGAGGAGCGTAGACGATGTTGATTACCCCAATGATGACCATGAGCCAAGGGAAACCGATGGCCCGCACAATTGCACCCCCGGTGGACGGACCTGAGAAGAAAACCTCCAATCCACAAGTGTTTACTGAGCCCTGATCATTAAACACTACATTAGGGATAATGTAAAACACTACATTAGGGATCATGGGTGCCCCGGAGGACGTTGCAGTGTCAGAATCTTCAGACGCCCAGGGTGATCAGGCCCAGGGTGATCAGCCTAGGGGGCGTGTAGGGCACTTGGGCCTGAGTGCTCCCCTCTGTACCAACCAACATACCTATAGCAAAGCCCATGCAAAAAGCCACGTCAGCAATGGCATACACACTTCCATATACTGAGGCGTGACGCAGGTCCACCAGGTGTCCCATGATGGGCATCAGAGAGGAATCCACCATGCCTGTGGCCAAAGCAAACAGGGCGCTCACTGTCAGTCAGCTCCACCCACAGCTGGGGCATCCACCCCTCCTCCATTCACTCCATCCCCTGGGCCTGCTGACCGCAGTGCAGGCTCCAGGAGGGATCTGGGGCCCTTCTCTTCACTCCCCTGCCACTTGACTGCACATGCCACCTTTCCGCCTTCCTCTTCTGATGGGAAAAGAGGCAGGAAAGGCACCTGGCCCAAATCCAACCTCCCAGGCCTCTTGTTGTTTTGAGGGCCTTACTTACCTATAGCAAAGCCAAGGCCCGCATTGGGGCCGATGAGACCCAAAATACTGTGAGCCAGAGGAACCTGCAAGGGGAAAGAAGAGTTCATCAGGCCTCCAGTTGGGCTAAGCGGAGCAGGGTGCCAAGAGTCTTCACAAGAAATGGGTTTAGGAAGCATTTGCCTGCACCACAAGCATCATCTCTTTGAATTTTCACACCTTGGTTTTTTAAGAGGGGGCAGTACTGGAGGGCTGGACCTACACACTAGGCAAGTACACGCTAGGCAAGTGGTATATTCCTGAGCTGCACTCCCATCCCTTCCTTTTTAAAATTATTTTTATTTTGACCCAGGGCCTCACGAAGTTGCACAGGTGGCCTCTGGGTTTGTTTGTTTGTTTGTTTGTTTGTTTGTTTTGCAGTACTGGGCGTTGAACCCAGGCCCTTGCGCTTGCATGCTTTGCAAGTGCTGGACCACTGAGCTGCACCCTCAGCCCATTTTTTTACTTTTTGAGACAGGGTCTCGATAAGTTACACAGACTGCCCCTGGTCTCAAACTTGTGATCCTCCTGCCTCCGCCTCCTGAGAAGCTGGGATTACAGGAATACACGATGGTGCCTGGCCATTTCACACCTCTTCATGAAGAAGCTTTACCATTTTGAACATATGAAAATAACAGGTACCATTCGGGTTAAATGCCCCATCCAATGTTACAAAGCCAGTTAGCAATGGGGTCAAGCTCAAACCCCAGACTCTACTCCATTATACCATTCTTCCTCATTGTCTATCCTGCTCCACCCCCTCCCCCCCACACGCACTTTTGTCCTCATTCATCACTGAATGGAGTTCACTCTCTTCCTATGTGACAATGGAAGTCACTCAGAGGTTTTATTTAAACCCTAACTTGGTAGCCATTGGAGACACAGAAGAGCCCAACAGCCAACATCTCAGCTACTGGAAGGATAGGAGGCACAGTTTGGGTGACATATCATCAAACTGTGACACTCATACTCAATGCCCACCCAACCACCACTGGAAGCCTTTCCTCCCCTCTCGTGCAGATCCTTTACCTCCCTCCCTGGTACCTGTCACCTAAACCTGCTATCCCAGCACACTCGCCCCTCAAAAGTTTGTTGTCATTGTTAGGTGCCACCCAGTGAGGTTGGACTCATAGAAATGCTCAGAGGGTTTTCAATGGCTGATTGTTTCTGGATTGCTTCATGAGTGGATTGCCATGTCCTTCTTTCATTTTTGCAATGCTGGGGCTCAAACCTGGGTTCTCAGAGAGCGCAGAGCAGCGCTCTACCAACTGAGCTAATCCCCTCGCACAGGTTTAGCATATCATTCAGGCATTAGAAGCTGGTAACAATTTTAGGGGTGACACCTCCTGAGGTGCTTATATTTATCAATAGCTTGGGCTGAGCCACGGTGCTGCAGTTTACATGGATTGCCTCGGCCGCCTGCGAGATGCTAGCAAGTCCTCTCTACACAGATGACTTCACTGAGCAGAGACAGGTAAGGTTAGTAGCTCAAAAGGCAAGCGGCCAAGCTGGGCACACACTCCTGGGCACTGCTCAGAGCTTTGTGGGTCTGTTCTCACCTCCTTCAGGCCTCAAGGCCAGTGTGCTGCTGATCCTCACTGAGGATAGGCAGAAAGGAAGGCTCCGAGAGCTTGAAGAGGGCTCCCAGGAATGGAATAGCTCTTTTTTCTTTCTT
This sequence comes from Pedetes capensis, assembly GCA_007922755.1. Lineage (NCBI taxonomy): Eukaryota > Metazoa > Chordata > Mammalia > Rodentia > Pedetidae > Pedetes > Pedetes capensis. The sequence goes on from VMDO01025266.1 coordinate 21,807, forward strand.
TCTTCTACCAGATATTCTGGTGCCAGAGACTGAGGCATGGATCATGGTTCCCTTGGTGACTTACAGGGACCCAGCAGGGTGGGATGAGTAAATGAAGTCATAAATGCACCATTTGTCTGGCTCCAGAAATAGACACCCACATGTCTAACAATGCCCTACATAGAGTACCAGACCCCTGGCTCCTGCTGTCCATTGCTCACACTTTCTCGCCTTTCTCTCCTTCCCCACCTCCCTTCCATGGCATGCCACTTCAATTGGTGGCACCTCCCTGGTGCCAACTCCTACCCATTCAGATATACATACATACATATATATATATATATATATATATATATATATACACACACACACACACACACACACACACACACACACACATACATATATGGGAGAAGGACCTAGCAACCCACTCCCAAAATTCAATCTGCCACTGAAAACCCTATGAACAACAGAGAAGCACTGACCATAGTGTTTCGCCTGTTGTACACAGGGATGCTATAAGTCAGATACCGACTTGACGGCACCTAACAACAACGACATACACACATATGTGTGTGTTTGCATGGTGTGTGTATGTGTGTGTGTGTGTGTGTGTATACACGTGCAGCCATATCACTGTGGCGTCTCATCCCATCAGATCTTGGAAGCTAAGCAGGGCCGGGCCTGGTTAGTACTTGGATGGGAGACCACCTGGGAACACCAGGTACTGTAGGCTTGGGAGACAGACCTGGCAACCCACTCCCAAAAATCAATCCGCCATTAAAAACCCTATGAACAGCAGAGAAGCACTGACAATAGTGTTTCCCCTGTTGTACATAGGGTTGCTATGAGTGGGACACCGACTCGATGGCACCTAACAAAAAAACAACATATATGCATATATATATATATATATATATATATATATATATATATATATATATCTTGCCAACTCAACCCTCTGCTCATTCAAAGGAAAGTATCTCCACTAGGCTTTCTACTTACACAGAGCAAGCTGGCACCTACAACCACCATCCCAACAAGGGAGCACAGCCACCTGGAAGAAAAGAGCCATCATCCAACAAGGACCAGGAGAAAAGCCCCTTCTCCCTGCCTCCCAACGCCCTCCACACCAGGAAGTCCCACCCTCCCTGATTCCAGCAACCCCTGAGGACAGGGGGAGGCAGGTGCCTCTCTGAATGGCCACATTGTAACCAGGTCTGGCCCTGTCCTTTCCTGCTCTCGTCTCCACCCTGGCTTTGTGCCTCTTCCCATAGGAGAGGCAGGAACGAGGCAGTGGGGCAGATTCTTGATTCCCTTAGAGGAAGCCACTGATTTGGAAGGCATTCAACCCCTGGGAGCCCTCAAACTTGATGCCTGTTGTTTCCCTATGGAACCACTTCTACCTATCCATATTGTTTTGGTTTTTGAAGTCCATCTCAAAAACCACCAAAAAATATCAAATTTCTTCTCATCTCTAATTTCCCATGGCAGTGTTTTTTGGTTGTTGTTGTTGGTTTATTTTCCATTATTAGGGATTTGGTCCTAGGATCTCACACACTCTAGGCAAGAGCCCCACTATTGGGATGCACCCCCAACCTCCTTTTTCAAAGTATTTTTTATTTTGAGACAGGGTCTCACCAAGTTGCACAGGGGTGGCAGCACTTTTAAAACTATTTTTGAAATCTTTGTGCAGAACTCCAAAGATAAAATTAAAGTTGCAACTGCTTTCATTGTAATAGGGGAACAGAATCTAGACTAATACCTCTCACCTCCAACCTTGTCTCCTTGGTGGCGGCTTCTGAAGCCCCTATACAGACTTCCCTAGGGTTCCATGGAACACGGTTTGACAACCACTGTTCCAAAGTACACAACTGCTTTTTAAAATAGCTGTTTCCTGTTAGGGTTGTATTTTCGCTTCCACTAGGTAGCAAACAGCTGGACAGGAAAAAGGTATCCCTATGTATCCATTACCTCTTCCATAGCCACCAGCTCGGGACCATCTTTTCCCTGTGCGCCCTTGCCACTCCCTCACCACCGAGCGCTCTAGTGGGCAGCTTTTATCACTATGTATTTGTCCTAAACTTTGAGTCTCAGACAACCTCAAAGGGCTCTGCCATCTTGCATTCCTATCATTCTTGACAGATCTCCAGGACTACCTACCGGCCCATCTTGTTGGCCAGCATGCCGAAGAGGTTGGTGCCAATGAGGTAGGACACACTGGCAGGCAAGAAAGCCAGACCTGCAGAACGACACAGACATTCCCCTCAGGACACGCCCAATTTCATCTGAAACTCCTGACCTCCTACAGGACAGCAAGGTCCCTGCTACATCTTGGGTTCCAAAACCACTTTGTTGAATGGTTTTGAGATCCTTGGGCAAACCCAAAGCAGAAATCATGGCATCCCACATCTACCTTCCTCGGGAGCAGGGCTTTTTGTTTAGCCTCAGTACAATGAATGTGCTTCTACCTCCCACTAAGACTTCCTGGAAAGTGTCCCTAATGAGCCATGGACATGTATAAAACACGCTTGATTCAGCAAAAGAACATAAGCTTCAGAGAAAGACATATGCAAAATTCCTGCCTTGCTATTAACCTTCCCTTTATTGTTCTGCTATAGATAACTTGCAGAAGTTACTAAAGCTAAGCTGTGACTGTATCATACCAGGTTACAGTAAGGAGCAAGATGGATAATATATGTAAAAAATGTTTCATAAATTGAAGTCCTAGCCTTGTGCCTGTGTAACAATATAGTGAAATATTCTGGAAACAGAGGCTTTGGGCCCATATGGCTTTGGGGTTAAATAGTGGCTTGGCCACATGTGAGCTCCGTGGCCTTGGTCAATTTACTTACTGTCTCTGAGTCTCATTCATTCATTCATTCAGCCATCCATTCACTCTTTTCTTTTAATGAACTTTTACCATGTGCCAGGTGTTCTTGCAGCTAAGAATAGAGCAGAATAAGACAGGCACAGCCCAGGCTCTCAGGGAGCTCACATTTCATAGAGGAGGAGAGACCAACAACAGACACCTAAACAAATGAGTGAAAATATCATTGTGGAAAAATGGCAAGTTCTGTGAAGGAAATGTCATGTGGTTGAGTGACCAAAAAGAGCCACCTTGGATTTGGGGAGTCAAAGAAAGCCTCTCTGAGGAAGGTTCCATTTAAGCTGAGATCTTGGCAACCAAAAGAAAGTACTGTAAGTGTGTGTGTGTGTGTGTGTGTGTGTGTGTGTGTGTAGAGTGTATAATGCAAATTCAAAGACTTAAAGAAAAAGACGTTTAGTGTGTCTTACCCCCACATGTTTTGCAATGGGGGCTTGTGTGTTGCTGTGATGCTGAAAGCTATGCCACGAGTATTTCAGATAATAGCAGGGCCATTTATGGTGGCCAGGTTTCAGCTGAATTTCCAGACCAAGACAGACTAGGGAGGAGGACCCGGTATCCCACTCCCAAAGCAATTAGCCATTGAAAACCCTATAAATAGCAGAGAAGCACTGTCAAATACAGTGCTAGAAAATGAGCCCCTCAAGCTGAAAGGCATCCAAGAAATGACTGGGAAAGAGTTCCCTCCTCAATGTGGAGTCAACCTTAATGAAAGAAATGGTGTAAAGTCCCTGGAACCTCCTTTTGCTCAGGTGGCATGACTCAAAATGAAAAGAAACACAGTGGCTACAACCTTGGGCTCAAACATAAAAAGATCATGTGCATGGCACAGTCTTGAGTGGTGTTTTGTCCTGCTATATATAGGGTCACTACAAATTAGATCCAACTAGACAGCACCTAACAACAATCTGTTGCAAGAACAGAAAAGATGTCTGTAGCACATGAGCAAAATGGACAGTGAGAACCTTTGGAGGGAAATCACACAGTTGGATTTTATTTCCTAAAGTCTCATAGAAGAATAGGCTCACAGGACAAGAGTGGAAGTGAGAAAACTATTCACAAACACAGGAGAAAAGCGAGAACTTCCACTTAGAAGTTAGAATGGAGAGAAATGAGCAAAGAGGCGAGGCTCATTTACAAGGTAGGGTTGGTGGAATTATTTTTGTTGGACTGGGGATAGGCATGGTGGGAGTGAGGAGAGAAAGAGAGAAATATGGAGAACCTGGATTTTTGTCTTAGTCCATTGATGGTGGAAGTGGGGAAAATCAGCAGGGGAAGGAAGAGCTGGCAAGGGACAGGAAGGGTTTGAAACACCTATTTAAAGATATCCAAGTGGAGACATCTGGGAGACGGACCCGGCAACCCACTCCCAAAATCAATCTGCCATTGAAAACCCTATGAACAGCAGAGAAGCACTGACAATCGTGTTTCACCTGTTGTACACAGGGTCGCTATGAGTTGGATACTGACTTGATGGCACCTAACAACAACAATAAGCGGAGACATCGGGCAGGTAGATGTTCAGGTCCAGAGCTCTGAGGAGAGATCATAAACACAAAAGTTTGGGACTCTGGTTTATACAGGGTTCTTAAAGCTAAGGGAATCAATGCGATCACCAACAAAAGATCAGATAAAGAAGACTAGAGATCCTAGTTCTCAGCCTAAAAGGCCTCCTACCCTTGAAAGCCAGCAAAGGAAGAGAAGATGGCAAAGGTGGTGAGCAGTGGCCCATGAAGTAGGTGAGGCGTGATGGATCCCAGAAGCCAAAAGGGAATCTGGCTGGGGGCTGTGGTGCACACCTGTAATTCCAGGGACTCGGGAAGCTGAGGCAGGAGGTTGGTAAGTTCAAGGCCAGAGGCTGCCTGCACAACATAGGGAGACCCTGGCTCAAAATAACAAAAGGGGGAGAGGGGGGTTGAGGTTGCAGCTAAGTGGCAGGGTGCTTGCCCAGCACACATGAGGCCCTGTATTGTAAAAAGAAAAAAAAATAATAATAAAAGAGGAGTGTGGCCTGTGATCATAGCTGGTATGCTTCACCCATGCTTAGAGAGAAGGCAGTGTGTGCAGGGACAGGTACAGGGAGGGGAGTATATTTGGTGATAGGAACATGTCCGGGCCTTTCCCCTTGCTACTATTTTTCAGTGACCAAAAGGAGGCAGCCTGCAGCTGTAGCCCTGTGGCATCTGATCCTGTCAGATCCCAGAAGCTAAGCAGGGTCGGGCCTGGTTAGTACTTGGATGGGAGACCGCCTGGGAATACCAGGTGCTGTAGGCTTGGGAGAAGGACCCGGCAACCCACTCCCAAAAATCAATCTGCCTTTGAAAACCCTATGAACAGCAGAGAAGCAATGACAATAGTGTTTCGCCTGTTGTACGTAGGGTCGCTATGAGTCAGATACTGACTGGATGTTACCTAACAACAACAACAAAAGGAGGCAAAGGCAACAGCTGAGGACACTGAAGGTGGAGTGCTGGGAATGCACAGGAAGTCTGGATGGAGTAGGGCCAAGCAGTCATTTTGGAACATGGGATGGAGGATGTACATAGCGACCTGGAGAAAGAATGCTCGTGTGAAAACCCACTGTCGATTTGTGGCTATAACTACAAGGCCAGCCAAGTGTCTTATATGTGTTATTCTACAGCCCCAGGGTACGGGCAAGGAGTAACAACCAGACAGATTTAACCAAGTGACAACCTCAGAGGGAAGAGGGGTTTCAGAGGAGTGGCTCGAGGGACAGACTATGGCACTCAAGCTGAGTAAAGAATAGACATGGGCAGTGATGGAAATAGAAGAAGAACTGAGGACAATGGATTGCTGATGTCAGTGTGGGCAAACTGATGTGGGGCTATTAGAACACCGGGGCAAGGAAAGTGTAAGTAATTGCTTGGAACTGAGATTTCCGAGGTGATTAATAGTGATGTCAGGGTCAAGAGTACACATTGGATTGATTGGTTAAAGTGGAGAGGAGAAAAAGACCATTGCAAGAGAGAAGATGAAAGAAATAAGAGACTTAGCCTGGCATGGTGGATCCTGCCTGTAATCCCAGCAACTCAGGAAATGGAGACAGGAGGATTGCAGGTTTGGGGCCAGAGGCAGCCTGCATAATTTAGTGAGACTTTGTCTCAAGATAAAAAATAAAAAAGGGGCTCGGGTGCAGCCCAGTGGTAGAGCACTTACAAAGTGTGCACAAAGCCCTGGGCTCAGCTGGCCAGTAACACACACACACACACACACACACACACACACACACACACACACACACACTTAAAAAGAAAGTAATAGAAATAAGAGGCTTAGTCAGATATTGGCAGGTCATCCACCTGGACACTGGAGTCACTATTTCAGAATAGGAGCAGAGGAGAAAAGAACAGGTGTCAACAGCTTTAATGGATGAGGAGGGAGGAGGCTGGCTGATGACTACAAGGAAGAGAGGTGGGGTGGTATCATCTAACTGGGTAGTTTCCAAAGAAGTTGGAGTCTTTGAAAGAAAACGGAGAAGAAATAATTTGAAGAAGGACAAGAGAGCAAGGCCTGGAGATGCAAAGACTTCTGTCAACATAGCTGCGGGACAGTGGTGTTCCCAGCAAGTATCCAGGTCTCAGTGAGGGCAGGAAGATGGAGGAGGTGTTCAGAGAAGATGATGAGGGCACAGGGACACCTGCCAGTGTCAGGGAGTTTCACACAGCCCAGGCAGGAATTGGAAGGGCAAGGAGAAATTGGATCAGATTAAGAAAGCTGAGCCAGGTGCTGTGGCATACACCTGTAGTCCCAGGGACTCAGGAAGCTGTGGCAGAAGGATCTTGAGTTCAAAGCCAGAGGCAGCCTGTGCAATTTAGGAAGACTTTGTTTCAGCATAAAAATAAAAGTAAAAATAAAAAAAGGGACTGGTAGAGTGCTTGCAAAGTATTCCTGAGGCTCTAGTTTCAACCCACCAAACAGAAGAAAGAAAAAGAAGAGGATGAGGAGGAAAAGAAGGAGGAAGAGGAGGAGGAGAAGGAAGGGAAGGAGGAGGAGGAGGAGGAGGAGGAGAAGAAGAAGAAGAAGAAGAAGAAGAAGAAGAAGAAGA
>VMDO01025267.1:0-28496 GCA_007922755.1 Pedetes capensis
GGTGTTCCCAGGCGGTCTCCCATCCAAGTACTAACCAGGCACAACCCTGCTTAGCTTCCGAGATCTGATGGGATTGGATGCCACAGGGCTACAGCTATAGGCTAAATTAATCTTTAAGATGACCTAAAAATTCATTTTCTTTGTAAAAATGTATCTTCATGTTTTTTACCAAAAATAAAAATTGTTTTAAGCAGAAAAACTCTTAATTGTCTTTTGAGCTGATGCATTATGCATTTGAAACAGTATATCTTAAAACATAGGCAGTATAACATTGTAATAATAAACTGGCAATTTAAAAAAGTTATACTCATACCTATGAATTTTTAAATATTCTCGATATGCAAGGAAATGTATGAGGCAAGGTTATATATGATGAGCTGCTGATAAAGGCTTCCAAGAGGGTGAAAAGTTTCTGCTCCCATAAACTGGCAAAAGCCTTCAGTTTTATAGTTTTATTTCTTCCAACTCTCTTTTCTTTAGTCCAAATGGGTCTCCATCATTAGCTTGGTCGTTGTTAGATGCCATGGAGTCAGATCTGACTGATATCCACCCTATGTACAAAAAAACAAAACACTGCCTGACACGGTCCCAGGCCTAGCACTGTATCAGTGCTTCTCTGCTATTCATAGAGTTTTTGATGGCAAATTGTTTTGGGATTGTCTTGGGAATGTGTTACCACATCCTTCTCTCATTTTGGCTGTGCTAGGGATCAAACCCATGGCCTCAGAGAATGCAGAGTGGCATCCTACCAATTGAGCTAAACTCCAGCCCTTCAGCTTTAGGGGTGGAATATGTCATTAAGGCCTAAATGTAACAGTGCATTGTGTTCTTGTAGTCACCTGGCTGCAGTGACACATTGAGGGATGGGCAACTGACACAACCAGAGCGTCTTGCACATGGTGCTCTCCATTGGGAATATTGAGACATAGTGAGTCCTCTATTAGACTCAAGGTTGGAAGCATGTGAGGCCAAGGTGCTACAGAAATCATTCCATCATGAAAAAATCTGTGTGAGTCATGAATGTAGAAGAAGGGTCTTGAGAATGTCTCATGACCTCTCCACCAAGCTGCTTCTTAAACCATCCCCATTCCCTTGACTTTTCCAGTTATATGTACACATTATGTTCCTTTTTATTTATCTATCTTCTTGAGTAATCCTATTTGAGTCAGTCTCCTATCAAATGTAATTCAAATACTGATACAGGTGACTTCAAGATTTCATGTAAGGAGCTGAATCTATACCAAGAAAATATTCATCAATTCAGTAGACTTTTGACATTTGTGAGATGCTCCTCATATCCTGCCTATTCTCAGCAGAAGGTCTCTCTAATTTTAGGAATGACTTCTTTGGGATTCACAGAGATTTTATCACTTCATGAGTTATTGAACTGAACAACATGGGTCAATTTTAATTAGAAAATTTTCTGCTCAAGCGCATTCAACTGAGCCAAGTTAGCCTTGAAGATGGCACTATGCAACATTGTATTTAGACAAATTCTAAATCACAATGCCACAAACATGTATGGTTGTTTTAAAGCAATCAAAACTAAAGCCTAAGTACCTCAAATGCCCAGGAGAATTAGAAACAGTTTTGGTCTTGCTTGTTTACACTCTTTCAGAAAATTCAAGTATAATATTGTCAGGCTTGGCATACGTTATGTCTAGTCAAATTTATGATGAGTAAGTTAATGATAATAAAGGGCTGGGATTTACCTCAGTTGGTAGAGCGCTGCGCTGCAGTCTCTGAGGTCCCGAGTTCAATTCCCAGCACCGCAAAAATGGGAGAAGGACCTGGCAATCCACTCCCAAGGCAATCCCGAAACAGCCATTGAAAACCCTATGAGGGTCGCTATGAGTTGGATACTGACTCTACAGCACCTAACAACAACAACAACGACAAGTTAATGATACATTTTTAAAGTACAAGCAAAATTTGAACATGCAACAGAATGCAGCCTCTTGTTTTTGGGGAAAAATAAATTTAATGTATTAGTTGAAAGACTGCAAATTAATTTAAGTATGTATCTGGAAGCTGAGGGAATCCAGTTGCAATGTAGAAGCAATGTGGAAGTGTTAGGAGGAAAAAATGGGTTTCAATTGTCATTTTAAAATGAGAAATATTTACGAACTACTTGGAAGCACTGTATTCTGAAGGAAATTGTGTCTTTCTGAATAGATGAACTCCTCTGGATTAATTATCATTATGATTAATGTCTATTCTCTTACAGGGATTCTGACTTTGTAGGTATTCTCTGTTTATTAGCAAATAGGGATTGCTAAAGACCCCAAATGCTTCTCCTGAGGCCACATTTATTCTCTAAACCGCCAAGAGGCACACGCTCTCATCAGCCTGTATTTGCATTTCAACATTTTGTTTCCATATGGTAAAAGTTTCCACTGAAGGGCAAAGGCAAGTTATTCCTTGCTTTTTGTGTTATGAGATGATATCATCATCATCATCATCATCATCATCATCATCATCATCATCATAACAATGTTCTCAAGTGGGTGTTTTTCTGTACATACAGTACAGTATCAATATTTTTACATCTATAAATACAACAGATAGTAAGGATAAACTGTCCTGCACAGAAGCTCTTTTGAATCCACTCCCACCAACTCAGCTTCAGTGTGTTGAGGTTACCAGGACCTATTCCAGGAGTTAGTTCTAATCATATCTTTCCATGGTACCAGGATGCTATTTACATAAGCTCTCTCAAGTATATTATATATTGACAGAGCCATGGAGGGTTGGCAAGTAGGAACCTCAAAGTGTATTATATACGTGTTTGAAAATGTCATCATTAAACATTATTTTGTACAGTTAAATGCTAATAAAAATTTTAAAGAATTTTATCAAAACCATAATTTTTCATGTGTGTGTGTGTGTGTGTGTGTGTGTGTGTGTGTGTGTGCGTGCGTGAGCGTGCATGTGTGCTTGAGACAAGGTCTTGCAATATAGCTTAGGCTGGTCTAGAACTCGATCCTCCCACCTCAGCTTTCCAAGTGCTGGTATTAGAAACATGTCCCAGCATGCCTGACTCTTTGGTATACTTATTTCACTTTTTCTCCAGCTTAACCTTCTTCCCTAAGTGTCATTAGGGGAAACAATGACACCTCATATCGGATTTTAGATGCTGATTGTGTCACAAAAATTCTATTTTGGTGGTTAGTGTACATTTTATTTTTCATTCCCTACTAATTCAATCAAACTCTCATTTCATGTTTTTCCAAACTATAAATATTTAGACACCAATATTTTCATTATCAGCAGTTATGAAAACACTGTCATTTATATTTTTGTTTTGTATGTGAAAGTGTAATTATTTTCCATAACAGTTCACTGAGGGGGGTTAGCAAAAAATCCTTATGCTGAATCTTAGCTATGTGAGAAATCATTCTTGTTATTTTTATTTTCATTTGAAGAATTCTATTATAAAATTGAGTTGTATGTTGTGGGTGTCATTTTTATGCTATTTTAAAAAGTCTCTTCCACTCAAGGAAATTTTGCTCAAATGGGAAAATAAGCACTCAAACATATATACTCAGAACTGGTTATAATTACTTTTTGGTCTGGAAGAAATTGTGTTTTGAGTAATGAGATTAAATTGCCAAAACTTGAAAAAAATTAACTGTTTTTAAAACTTGAATAGTCAGGAAGAAATACTTGTTACTATTAAACGTTTGCTTCATTTATTTACTAATTCATATTTAATCAACTAAGCTTTTTGATTTTCTTATTCTTATGTACTTAGGTAATATTTACAAAGATGCAACTACAAGGGACACCAGAACCCTTTTGCAATGTGCAAAATCCTGTTTAATAATGGTGTTGTCTAATTTATCTGTTTATGAATATGATATTCAAGTATAAATAGTAAATATTCTGTTTAATAATTAAAAATGCCATCTCAGAGAGTTGGAAGACTCTTTACAGAAGACTCTCTACATCTCTACAGAAATTTTTCCTTAATATCACCTTATCTATGTGATGTAGATAAATATCTAGAGTGATATGTATATGAATATATAACAAATTATAGATCATTATATATAACATTAACAATATGCAAAGAATTATATGTATCATGCTGATAAGCCAATTATATATGTTAGTTTTATATCTATGTATGTTCTACATGCAATGTTATGTGTGCAGCTATATGTTATAATGTAGTGGTTCCCAAATTTTAGAGCTCAAAACCACATTCAATATCAAAAATTTTCTGTTACTTACATTCTTTTTTTTTTTTTTTGTCCCTTTGTTCATAAATGATGGTGGGATATAGAGTAATCCAGCATTGGCGTTTTTCATTATGCAACCATTACATCACTTCTGGCTACACTTTTATCAACCCACAAGGTTTATGGAGCCTATGGTTAATATACAGCTGTAGCCCTGTGGCGTCTGATTCTGTCAGATCTCTGAAACTAAGCAGGGTCAGGCCTGGTTAGTACTTCGATGGGAGACTGCTTGGGAACACCAGGTGCTATAGGCTTGGGAGATGGACCCAGCAACCCACTCCCAAAAATCATTTCACCATTGAAAACCCTGTGATTAGCAAAGAAGCACTGACAATAGTGTTTCACCTGTTGTAAGTAGGGTCGCTATGAGTCAGATACCGACTCCACAGCACCTATCAACAACAACATAGCTAATATGTAGTAAAACTCAAATGCATTTTTGGGTTATATTGCCCTACTTTTCCAATGTACACATGAAGTTGCATTGTTTACATTGAGATTATCATCTCCCTCTTTATCCTTCTACTTTGACTCTCCTCCCTATCCCACCTTCCACAATCTTCACTTCTCTTTGCAAATTCTTTCCCTCCTTCTTTCTACTCTTTATATTGTCCCTTCTTCACTAAGTTTAATTTGCATGTTTTATATACCAACTTATGTATAGGATTTTTTTTCCTTTAAGTAAGATTTAGCTCCCATCTATGAGTATACATATGGTATTTCTGTTTTTGAGCTTGTGTTCATTCGCTTAAGATGGTGGTTCTAGTTCCATCCATTTTTATGCAAAGAAAATTATTTCATTTTTATTGCTTCATACTATTCCATTGTGAATATGACCATAATTTTTTATCCACTCTTCTATTGATGGGCCCATTGGTTGATTCCATATCCTTTCTATTGTGAAGAATGCTGCATTGAATATGAAGATGCAGATGTCTCTGTGGTATGATGACTAGTCTCCCTTTGGGTATATACCCAGTAGCGGTATAGCTGGGGCATATGGAAGTTCTATTTTTAGTTCTCCATATTGATTTTCAAATTCTTTGAACCAAATTACAGTCCCACCAACAGGGTAAGATGATTCATTTTTCTCCACAACCTCATCAGCATTTGTTATTATTTCTTTTGTTGAACTTGGCCATTGTTACTGGAGTTAGGTAGAATCTCAGAGTTGTTTTGATTTGCATTTCCCTAACAGCTAGGGATATTGAGCATTTTTTCATGTGTATCATGGCCTTATGAACTTCTTCATTTGAGAACTGTCTCTTCAATTCCTTTGCCTACTTTGGTATTGGATTGTTTGTTGTCTTGGCATTTATTTTCTTGAGTTCTTTGTAAATTCTGGGAATCAGTCCTCTGTCAGATGTGTAGGATGAGAAGATTTTCTCCCATTCTGTTGGGTCTTCCTTAACTCTATCGATTATTTCCTTTGCTATGCAGAAGCTTCTTGATTTCATGTAATCCCATTTGTCTATTCTTGGTGTGATTTCCTGAGCAATTGGATTCTTATTAAGGAAATTCTTTCCTATGCCTATGTGTTGGAGGGTGTGGTATTCCTATCTTTTCTTGTAGTGATTTTAAGGTTTCTGTCCTAATGTTGAGATCTTTTATCCATTTTGAGTAATTTCTCATGCAAATTGAGAGGGGTAGGTCTGTTTTCATTTTTCTGCAGGTGGAAATCCAAGTTTCCCAGCATCATTTGTTGAAGAGCCTATCTTTTCCCCAAGTTGCATGCTTAGCTCCTTTGTCAAAGATCAGGTGATGATAGATGTGTGGGTTATCTCTGGGTCTTCAATTCTGTTCCACTGTTCTTCCAGCCTATTTTTGTGCCTGTACCAACCTGTTTTTGCTATTATAGTCCTATAGTATAAGGTTGGGGATTGTGATCCTGGCTGCACTGGTTTGCAAATTAATATTCTTTTGATTATACATCATCTTTTGTGTTTCCATATGAATTTTTAAAGTATTTTTTAAATTTTTGCTTAAATTCTTTAAATTACTTAAATTCTTTAGCCTAGTTAGTGTCTATATATTCACTGATTATAAGAGCCAGCTACATAAGATTAATATAATTTTCCTAACATTTTTATTTTACTCATCACAAATAAACATACATTTTCATAGTCATTGTCCATAAGTGTGTGAGATGTACTATGCCTCTATTATTTATTTGTAAATATAGAGTTACTGTCCACTTGAAGTAGCTTTCATTACCCACTGAGTTCCAAGGCCCACAGGGTAGAGACAAATTACCAAAGAAGGACATTTGTATAATTCTTTTTGAATGCTTTTTGGAATGACTCCCAAGAGATTCCATGGTGGAAATAAAAGTATAAACTTATAAAATAAATCTGTTCTCTGTATTATCTTGTATTGCTATGAACACAGTCCTTAGGATGTCAATTTCCTAGAAAATCCTCAGATATTTTTCATTCTACATTGTGACTCTCATTTAGTTTCATCATAAACATGAGCAGAAAGTTATTCTTGGAAATCCTAGGAGTGAACTGGAATATATAGATATGGGGAGGGGAAGTGAGGAGGGGGAAGGATGAGCCATGGAGAAGAAGGAGGGATGAGACAAAGTTAATATAGATTCATTCTTGGTGTTCCTGGTTTATTTGCTCACATTCATTGCTAAAGAATTCACAGCAGTCTACTCATCTTCCATGGGCTGAAATAATACAAATATCTGATTATTAATAGAAGAGAAATAAGATCTTCCCATCTGTATTAGTTAGCTTTTTGCCACTATAACAGAATATCTGTCACAGGGTATGTATGAAGAAAGGTTTATTCAGCTCATAGTTTTGGAGGATGAATGTCCAAATGGTATAGTGAAGTCCTGGTGAGTGTTGTCCTTTGGCTGTGGTATAGATAGCAATAGCAGGAGCAAGCAAGAGATTACATCTTGAACCAGAAGCACAATGAGAACAGGAAGGCCCAGGACTGTGTGTGTGTGTATATATATATATACACACATATATATATACACATATATACACATATATACATATATACATATATATACATATATACATATATATATATATACATACATACATACATACATGTATGTATATATCCCTCTTTCTTGGAAGTCGCAGTAAGAACTAATTTCTCAGAGCACACCTGCAATGGCATGAGGACCTCTCGCTAGCCCTCATCTCTTAAAAGTTCCATAGCAACTCCCTAAACCATCAATCACTCTGGGGACCAGCCTTCCAATTAAACAAGGCTTCTTCAGGATGCGGGTCAACCATATCTAGACCCTAGCACTTTATAAAGATTATATCTTCCTTATTCTTACTTTCCAAATTTATCTCCCACCCCTGCAATACTGATTTTCTTGTAGCTGTTATGAACTAGCCACTTCTTATTTCAGTAGTCCAACTCAGAGCAATGTTCTGTTTTTCAGTAGACTTTACTAATTTCTTGATTAAAGCAATTTAAGAATAACCTGACAACTGGGCATGGTGGCGCACACCTGTAATCCCAACGGTTCGGAAGGTGGAGGCGGGAGGATCACAAGTTCGAGACCAGAGGCAGTCTGCCTAATTTAGCAAGACCCTCTCTCAAAAAGTAAAAAAATGGGCTGGGGGCACAGCTCAGTGGTCCAACACTTGCAAAAGCAAGCAGGCGCGAGGCCCTGGGTTCAACCCCCAGTACTGCTAAAAAAAAAATTAAATTAAATTTAAAAAAAGACTAACCTGACATTCTTTTATTATGCTTCATTTATCCTTAGGAATCCAGTAGTTATAACAATAGGATTATACCTTCTTTTGTACTGCAGAATGTAAAATATTTATTGATATAAATTGATATTGATATAAATATTGGTTAAATAAATCTAGTTTAATAGAGTTGAAACATTCATACTGTAATCACTCTCCCATGTACAAATGCTAGCAAAATTATTGCATATGTGTGTCATGAAAAAGTAAATGGCTGTTCATAGTTTATAATAGCAAAAAATAATCTACAGATCCATTAACTATAGCCAGTAGAATGGATAAATAAAGTGTGGAATAATGATACCATGGAATATGATTTATTAGTGATTGTATTAGTCAGCCTTTCATTGCTGTGACAAAATACCTGAACAAAATAAATTAAGGGAGGAAATATTGATGATGGCTCATGGTTTCTGTCCATCATGGCAAGGAGGGCAGGATAGAGCAAAGAAACTCGCAGCATGGAAGCCAGAAAGCAGAGAGAGAAATGCCTCAGCTAGCTGCCCTTCTTGTTTCCCCTTCTTATTCCAGCTGGGCTCCAAGCATAGGGGATGGTGCCACCCATATTCAGGGCGGTCTTCCCTCCTTAGTTAAACCTCTCAGGAAATGCTCTGATAGGCACACACGGGGGTATTCTTTACTAACTGTTAGGCATTTCCCAAGCAAGTCAAGTTGATATTCAAGATTAACCATAACAGTGACAAAATGCCAACAACTATATATTCTACATGCCCCAAATGTCTATCAGCTTGTCGTACTGCAGGGGCTTGTGTGTTGCTGTGATTCTGAAAGCTATGCCACCAGTATTTCAGATACCAACAGGGTGACCCACAGTGGACAAGTTTCAGCTGAACTTCCAGATTAAGACAGACTAGGGAGAAGCACCCTGCAGCTCACTTTCAAAACTATTAGCCATTAAAAACCCTATAAATAGTGGAGAAAAACTATTAAATACAGTGCTGGAAAATGAGCCCCCCAGGCTGGAAGGCATTCAAGAAATTACTGAGGAAGTTGCCTTCTCAAAGTAGAGTTGACCTTAATGATGAGAATGGAGTTAAGCCCTGGGGACCTCCTTTTATTCATGTGATACAACTCAAAATGAGAAGAAACATGGTGCCTGCGACATTGGGCTCAAATATGAAATGACCATGAGAATGGCACAGTGTGAGGTAGTGCTTCATTCTGTTGTACAGAGTTGCTATGAGTCAGACCTTACTTGGTGGCACACAAGAATAACAACAGCAGCAGCAGCAGCATACCCTACATAGATGAATCTTAAAAGAATATTGGGGAATAAAACTAGCAAGTCATAGAAGGAATATAGTATGATTGTTCCATTTATATAAAGTTGCAAAAAAGGCAAAACTAAACTTTCTATTTGTAAATATACAAATGGCAAAACTATAATGAAAAGCAAGGTAATGATTAATGCAAATATCAGGCTAAAAGTCAGCTCAAGATGATATTTGTGGGATGTGACCTGAGAGAGGCACACAGGGGAGTTTAAAGGTATTGTTCATATTCTGTATCTTAAAATGGAAGAGGTACACACATTATGCACATATGTACAAAACTTGTGTGTATATATTTCATAATTTGCAAAAAAATACAAAAGTTTAATTTGTGACTTCTGCTACCAACCACCAACTGTAATAATAAAAATAGAAGGAGGCTCTTTTATTTCTAATCCAAAATTTTACACACACACACACACACACACACACACACACACACACACACACACATATATATATATATATATATATATATATATATATATATATTCTATGAGTTTGATGTAGATTCTGGTCTTTTTACTCTTTTTTAAAGAAACAATAATTTTAAAAGTTCACTCTTCCAGAAACTATTATATTCCCTCATAGTAATTCATAAAATGTATAGAGGAGGTTAACATAGAGAGTGAAACAGGAACCCTATCAATCTGTTTCACAGGCATGTGAAAGCAATGGCACTTCACAAATCAAAACTCAACATGAGGCTCAAGGTCAGAGATTGCTGGCCATATCTTATTTTTAGTGAAAAATAATGTCAGGGTGGAAGAAATCTGGAAAGTGTGGTCCTTGTATGTTTGAGAATTGCCTTCAACCATGGAAACTCTTAGTATATTTTTAAAAAACCTATAAAATGCTTTTATCCACTATCTAGTTTTAAAGAGGAGAACACTGAGGCAAAGAAAAGTTAAACAAGTTATAATGTTTCTCAGTGAGTTTGTAGAAGGTCAGTATAGAAATCTGCTGTCTTTAATCTAATGGTTGACATTATAGTTGTTGCTAAGTGCCATTGAGTCGCATCTGACTCATTACGAGCCTCTGTACAACAAAATGAAACACTACTCAACACTGTGCCATGCGCACAGTATTTTTTTATGCTTAAGCCCATTATTGCAGTCACTGTATCAATCCTTCTAGTAGAGTTTGTTGTTGTTAGGTGCCCTCGAGTTGGTATCTGACTCATAGCAACCCTCATAGGGTTTTCAATGGCAGTTTTGGGATTGCCTCAGGAGTGGATTGCCAGGCCCTTCTCCCACTTTTGAGGTGCTGGAAATGGAACTCGGGACCTCAGAGACTGCAGCGCAGCGCTCTACCAACTGAGTTATATTTTGTTCACCCACCATTCTCCAAAACATGATATCCTTCTCCAGGCATTGGTCCCTTCTGATAACATGTCCAAAATACATAAGATGCAGTCTGGCCATCCTTGCTTCCAAGCAGCACTGTGGTTGCACTGCTCCTAGGACAGATGTGTTGGTTCTTTTGGCAGTCCACGGTACATTCAATATTCATCTCCAGCACCATAATTCAAAAACATCAATTCTTTTCATGTCTCCCTTATTCACTTTCCAGTTTTCATAAGTCTAGTAGATAAACTAGAATCTCTGGGAGTCAGAGAGCCTGGAGTTCAAATTCTAGTTTGTCTATTTGCTAACTGTGCACCTTCAGCAAATCAAACTACTTGACCTCTCCAGAGTCTTTAAATGGAAATCATTAAATGAGATCATATGCAACATAGTATTTTATACATTGGGAGAAGGACCTGGCAACCCCCTCCCAAAAATCTATCTGCCATTGAAAACTCTATGCACAGCAAGAGAAGCACTGACAATGGTGTTTCCCCTGTTGTACAGAGGGTCATTATGAGTCGGATACCGACTCAACGGCACCTAACAACATTTTATACATTTGGCTGTCAGTAAGTGCTAGACAAATGGTAGCTATTGCTATTATTGTGAGGAAAAAATTACACAACAAAAATCTTTGTAATCAATTTTGAGACCGAAATTGGTTCTTTAAAATTTTTTTATTAATATGTATTAATTGTGCATATTAATAAGTTCAGTATAATATTTCTCTAAATGCATATAGGTGATATTGGTTCTAAAATGTTCTATAAAGCATGTAATACACTATTCACCTTTCCCAAATACAAGGAAAGGACATTTTAATTTTTCCTTCTAGAGTCTTGTTGTTAGGTACCCTGGCCTACAGTCTGACTCATGTTGTTGTTGTTGTTGTTAGGTGCCATTGAGTCGATTCCGACTCATAGCGAGCCTATCTATGTACAGCAGATCGAAACACTTGCCGATTCTGTGCCAGGCAAACCATCTTATTTATGCTTAAGCCCATTGTTGCAGACACTGTGTCAATCCATCTGGTGGAGGGTTTTCCTCTTTTGCGTTGACCTGCCACTCTCCCAAACATGATGTCCTTCTCCAGGGATTGTTCTCTCCTGACTACATGTCCAAAATATGTAAGATGCAGTTTGGCCATTTTTGCTTCCAAGGAGCACTCTGGTTGTACTTCTTCTAGGACAGATTTGTTGGTTCTTTTGGCAGTCCATGGTATATTCAATAGGCGTCTCCAGTACCACAATTCAAAAGCATCAATTCTTCTCCTGTCTCCCCTGTTCAATGTCCAGCTTTCACAACGATATGATACCACTGAAAATACCATGGCATGAGTCAGGCTCACCTTCATCTTCAATGTGACATCTTTACTCTTCAATACTCTAAAGAGATCTTTTGCTACAGCTTTTCCCAATGCAATACATCTTTTGATTTCTTGTCTGCTGCTTCCACGGGTGTTGATTGTAGAACCAAGTAAAGCAAAATCATGGAGAAGCGCAATCTTTTCTTCATTTATTGTGAAGTTGCATACTGACCCAGCTATAAGGATTTTTGTTTTGTTGATGTTGAGTCACAATCCATACTAAAGGCTGTGTTCTTTGATCTTCATCAGTAAATGTTTTAAATCCTCTTCACTTTTAACAAGCAGAGTTGTATCATCTGCATAACACAGGTTGTTAATGAGTCTTCCTCCAAACTTGATGCAGCGTTCTTCCTCCTAAAATGCAACTTGTCCTATAATATGGTGAAAGTATACAGCCCTGACACACACCTTTCTCAACTTTAAGCCAGGCAGTGTCTTACTGTACGTGACATATAATAAATCCAGATACACCTGGTGTTCAATTCTTCCTCTCTCATTTATTATCCTGTTAACTCTTCTGAACCCTGGTTTCTTTCATTATAAAATAATATACACAAGCAGATTATATAAAAATTAAAACTATGATGAGCATGCCTGGAACATTACACATGTACAATTTTTAGATTTCCGTATTTTTATAAATTACTGTTTAATTGCAGTCAAAACAACAGAAAAATTGTTGTGGTTGCAGAGTTGAGAGAAATTCTGAGAGCTACAGTTTTACTATTAATAGGAGAGAAAGATGCTTGAAATGACAAAACACAAGGAAAAAAATCCATGATATTAGGATTTATGTATGCCTAACCTATCATTTGGCCTCTTCTTTACCCAAAATATTCCTTTTAATTTATTAAGTAGTATTTCCCTGGAGGCCAAATACTTTGTCTTAAAAATGGAGGCTTATAGGGAAAAGGAAATTCTTTTCTAGTCCATATTCTATGCTATAATGTATAAATAATTATTCATAGCCAGATAAACAAGACTTTGAGTTTAACCCCTCAAAAATGAAAGTAAGATCACAACAGAAGTATTTGACATACATCTAAATATTTTGGTGTATTTTAGTTATGATGCAGAAACTATAATCCTTCTCAAAAGTGTACATTGACAGAGAATGTACCAAATATAGAATTAACAGATGTTATGCCCAAAGGAATAAAAGATATACAATAGAGATACCTACATGCCCACATTTGTCATGGCACCATTCAGAATAGCCCAATTATGGAATCAGCCTATGTGCCTGTCAATGTATGAATGGATAAATATAATGTGGTATATATATATATATATATACATATATATATATGCATGTGTGTATATACCTATTTATATCTATCTATATTTATTTATATCTATCTACATGTATAGATAAAGATATATATACATACACATATATATAAGTACATAATGGAGTATAATTCTGCCCTAAGAAGTATGAAATCATGTTGTCTTCAGGAAAATGTTTGGAGATGTGTATTATCATGTTATACAAAATGAACCAGATTTGCATATGTAGAATTGAGGGGAAAAAAAGACAAAAAAGTAGAAGGAAAACTGTTATGGAAGAGGAAGGCTATCAGAAGGAGTGGGCTAGGAGGGTCATAGGGTGAATATGACCAAAGTATTTTATGTTCATGTAGGAAAATGTCATAATGAAATCCATTGTTTTGTTCAGTTAATGTATACTAATTATAAAAAATAATAAAGTTGCATGTCAATATTAAGTCATTTTTGCAAATACAAGGAATACTGTAGCCTTATAATTATCATACAACCAAATTCATTTTGATGAAACATCCTTGCTTGTAAAGATTCATGAAATCATAGCATTCCAGGATGGAAGAAATTTTAGAAGACACCTGACTAAATCCTAGTCTTTCAAGGAAATTGAATCTCCCAAAGCAAAATGACCTATACAAGTCACACAATAAGTTAGAATATGAATCAGGTCTTTACTGTGACCTAACACCCTGCCTATGTGGCTTCCAATGGCTTCCAAGGCCAATGGCAGGAGTTCTACCATGGGAGATCTTTTTAGAAATTTCTCTATATATCAGAATATTTTTTAACTTCAAGTTGGAATTTGTGCAAAGGATAGATGAAAAGAAGAATAGGGTAGATATCAGACATTAGATGGTATCAAACATTAGATAAGTGGCTAATATTAAACTGGCCCTAGACATAAAATTTTGTTCCAAATTTAGTCTCTATAAACTTTTACAGTAATGGACTTGCTAGGAGACCCACCATCTTTGGCCACATTTCCAGTGGTGGGTTTAGCTTAGTTGGTAGAGTGCTGATCTGCCCTCTCTGAGGACCCAAGTTCAATCCCCAGCACTGCAAAAGTGGGAGATGGATGTGGCTGTCTATTCTTGACATGATTTCAGAACAATCAGGTATTGAAAACCCTATTAGTGTTGCTATGAGTCTGACCTGACTCAACGGCACACAACAACAACAATTGTATTAATGACAGTTATTGAATATGTGTTATTTGCAGGTCATACACTGTTGTTTGGTTGGTTGGTAGGTGCCAGTGAGTCATATCCAACTCATAGTGACCTTCATAGAGTTTTCAATGGCGATTGTTTTGGGATTACCTTGGGAGTGGATTGCCACATGTTTCTCCTATTTTTGCAGTGCTGGGAATCAAACCTGGGACCTCAGAGACTGCAGAGCGGTGCTCCATCAACTGAGCTAAATCCCAATTTTGAGTACTTATAATAGAATAAGAAAATAGAATATTTAACGCAAAGAATTTAATGGCTCATGTGATGTAAGAAAGAAGGGCACCTGGCTTTAAGCATCTCCCTCTTCCATCCCCCCCATTTGGACTATATATTTAGAACTCTATTTCTCCATCTCTCATTTCATTTTCTCTTGGTAACCTTGTCTCATTATCTCAGGCTTTTCTATAAACAGGGACCATTAATTCATATCCTTAGACCATCTGATCCAAGATGAAAGAAACAGCTTCTTTATAAAGATAAAAGCAGAAATAAAAATTTTTTAAAAGCAAAATGGTAAAATTGATCAAGAGACCTGAAAGACCCCACTTGAAAGGATGATTAAAATAGCCAACTCTCTGACACAGCAAATGAAGAAAAAAGAAAACATATGAACTTTAAGGATGAGAAGTATTAGATAACCAGAGGTGAAGAGCAGATGAAAATTTTATATAATGTATAAATACTGGCTAATAAAAGTAAAGATATTAATAACATGGATAATACTTCTAGACAATTTAGCTTATGTAGAATAAGAAGCACAAAATGGGCTAGTAATCAAAAGAGAAATAGAGTAACTTACTTTTTCTTCCTTAATTAGGCTGAAATAACATTACAGGTAGATTATTCCTATAGCATTTAATTAGTTATGAAACAGAAAGAGAAAGAAAATTTCCTACTTATTAAATCAAGGTTGTAAAATCCTGTTGTTAAAATATGATAAGTATATGTTGATTAAAAAATTGTAGAGACCAATTTAAATTATGACTATGGTTACAGAAGTCTATCGTTAAAAAAGCAAATTATATCAAGACCAATCTACTTTTAGACATAGGAAGCACCATGCCTAGCTACCACCATTTCTTCAGGAGCCTAGGAAAATATTTTTATTTCTTTTAAAATCAGAAGAAAAAAAGCCAAACCTTTAGGTAAATGAAATGTTTTGAGTCATTACATATAATTTTTAAATGTTTTTTGTTATGGAGGAAAGGACTCAGGACAAGAAAAGTGACTAAATTCCATGAGTTTTCTAATGGGCCCTGCTTATATAAATGGTGGCTTGACAACATTTATAGCAATATTTAGTCTTAATAAAACTGTGCCTGAGAAATTTGTAATGAGTCTTTGTTAGAATAAGATCTCCGGTTTAGGGATTCGTTTTCTCATTCACAAATTTACTGTTTTCCCTACACATCTCATCACATCTCTTTGAAGACTTATAATTAACTTTTATAAATCCCCAGGGTTGTCATCTAAAGCACAATATGCTTCTGCTTTATTTCATGTCAAAATCTCCTGCAGAGCAAGTGGAGAGACTCAGGTGATCACTCGCAAGCTTGTATCAAACTAGCACACCTGAGCAAAGCAAGGTCTAGAGGCTCTGTTCTCAGTCCCATTTCAGCAGAAAAGGCATCTCACCAACTGTTGTTTATGCCAAGGCATTGCATCACTGACATTTATTAGGATGTCTTTCTCTCATAAAATTATAGGATGAAGTCTACAAAGTGTCCAATAAAGTACTTTCACAACTCTAAACTCGCACAGAAGGTAAGTGTTGCCAGTCAACAGAGAATACCCAGCCTTAGGGCTACAGGTGATGAAAAGTCAGTTTTTATTCTATTTCCTTTTGAAACAAGGTCTCACTATGTTATTAAGTAATCCTCCCACCTCAGCCTTCCAAGTAGTAAGACTACAGGTATGTGTCACCATGCCTGGCTTTAAGCCAGTTTTTGAAGGATGATTAAGATATAGTCTAGTGCTTAGTCCTACATCTACAACACACAGGTGAAAAATATGTGCACATATACTAAATAGAAAGACACTAGGAAATATGTCCTGTAGCCAGAGTAGTAATAGTAATACCTATTTTTCTCAGTTATCATTAAAATGAGGAAATGTACTACAAGCCTTTCCCTGAGGGCCTGGCATATAGCAAATGCTTGAGAAACAAGGAAAATTACTAATAGCAGTAGCATTTCTGTCAAAGTCTGACTAACCAAAATCACTTCCATGTAGTTGTTCCCCAATTTATAAATTGATGGCATTTTAAAATCTTGCATATATTTATCTCACTTCCACAAATTCTGTGGAGGCCAGTATTTATGTCCCTGCTTTTATAGGTAAGAAAACTAAGATTTGGAAGTCTATGCAATTTGTTCAAAATCACACAGGTCTCTTCATTCCAAATCCTGTGTGCTCTTGCTTACAGGATGGCTGCTATGGTTTTCAGATACCTGCTTACGATGCATCACGCATTGTATAACAGTTGTCTAGATAGTCTTCCCTCCACACTGCCTGCTATTATTCAGTTGATTACTTCAAGAGATTTTGTAATGCCTTTCTTTCCATATTTTGCACTTCATTTTTCCACAGAGATATTTTAATTGTTACCAATCAACAGAGTCCTGAACAATTTGCTAAAATAGCAGATTCTGGCCAAGATACTCTTTTAAACAAGTTTACAGTTCAACAGAATGAGGTTAATTTTTAAAAATGTTTCTACTCTGTATGCAAATATTTCTAAAATTAAACTTATATACCTCCCAAACACTGTATCCTTTTTTATTTTATGCAATGCTCCCTCCCAGTAGATACAGAGTTCTTGCTCTCTATTCACTGGACTTTTCTGTTAAACACAAATGATTCTCTGAGTTATTTTCTATTGACTGCCAACTTCTAGCATTTATTTTGTCTCCTATTATTGCCTTCTTTCTCATCTTCATTACATTTTAGGTAGTTACTGTCAATTTTCTAACATTTCTAAAAATGTTATTTGTTCACACAATGAAGTAAGAACCTTGAGTGAAAGCTCTAATGGAACATGTGAGTGGCAAATTAAGACTTTGAAGGGTTACACTTGAAGGATAGCTAACCAACAGCTGAAAGTGAATTGCTAAATTATAGTGTTGTTGTTAGGTGCCATCAAGTCGGTATCCGACTCATAGCGACCCTCTGTACAACAGGGGAAACACTATTGTCAGTGCTTCTCTGCTGTTCATAGGGTTTTCAATGGCAGATTGATTTTTGGGAGGGGGTCGCCAGGTCCTTCTCCCAAGCCTACAGCTTCTGGTGTTCCCAGGTGGTCTCCCATCCAGGTACTAACCAGGCCTGACCCTGCTTAGCTTCTGAGATCTGATGAGATAGGATGCCACAGGGCTACCGCTGCAGGCAAATTATAGTAGGCCAGTTAAATACTGAAAACTACTGTGAAAATTAGAACAGAACCTCAGGATAATGGTAGACTCACCCCAGGAAAGTGTAGAAGTGAGAATGGAGTTTATCAGATTAAACCTATCTAGTTAGTTCAGAACAATTTACTTGTCTTATCAAAAGGTAAATGTTTTCTTTTTTTCAAACTTCAAGAAATAAGGAGCTATATCCAAGGATGGAAGATAGAAGATGAGTCTGAGTGAATCTTGGTACAGCTGCTCCCATGTTAAAATGAACTGAAGGAATAAATTAGGGTGATAAAATCAAAATCAGAGAGAGCCACAAAGTTAAGATAGTGAAACAGTCAATGGCCAGGCTGGGGAAGCAGAGCAATAATATGCCGCTGGCCCCAAAGCAACAGTTGTCCCTGAAAGCAGCATATTCTGATTCTGTAATGCTACGTGTACCACACAGAGCCTTGTTCAGATGTCTGGAGGTCTGATTCTTGATACAGAGAACTTATACTTTGATTTAAAAAGGAAAAGCTAAATCCTAGTGGTGTATATTAAAGCATGCTCAAATCGGTGCATCCACAGGGCTTTTTAGAAGCCCAAGCAAGGCTGTACCTTGTTGGAGAACAGCAAATGGCTCCCTCTGAGCTTTGCGTCTCCTTTCATAGCTGCAGGGCTTTATTTGCTCATTTGATTTGTACTGTGATGTCAATAAATCCTGTGAGCTGCCGTGGAAGCCTAATGCCATTTAGATTGCTTCTGTTTTCTTGATCTGCGGGGAATAGTGAGCAAAGCCAGACACCTCGAAAGGTTGTTTCTTTTTACTGTGCTGTTTACAGCACAAGAGGGCCAGCAACGGAGAGATGGCTCTTTTAATTGGACATTTAAAATCTATTAGAGAAATGATTCAAAAACAACAACAACAACAACAACAAAGGCACAGAAACACTAGTTGTGTGTGTTGCGATGACTTAAGGTACCCAATTAGAGAACTGAAGCAGAAACATTTGGTGGCCGTGCTCCTTGAACTTGGACAGGGACATCAAGATCATCAGAATTGCTTAAAACCAGGAATTTACAAGTTGGGGCACAAGGTGTGGCCCCTCTCAGGTTTTTGCATATTCATTATATTCTTTTTCTAGAATTTTTTTCTATCAGAATAGAAGTATTTCATTTGAAGTAGCCTTTTCTGTCTTCTCCTACCAAGAACTGTTCCTGATATTCTCTAAGGTCATTTAGCTAACATGTATTCATCCATTGCACGGCTCACTATAAATAGCTCAGCTTTACACGCCTGCCAGAAAGAAACGCAAACAGGCACACATTGTGTAACTCAGTATGTTTCCTCAAGCTTTGCAGGGATGTTAGCCCTACACTGTGTCCTTTCATGTATTATTTTACTTACCCATATTTTTCCGTATAATTCAAAAATCACATATTTTCAGGTACCCACGTGAGAATTTTAGCATTACTGTCACACATCCTAAAATCCTGGTAAAGAAAACTTTTTGTTCTCCACTAGATAAATATAATTAAGAAAAAACATTTTGGCTTAAAAAATGACTCTCAACTTCTCATTTTAAGAATGCTATAAGGCAAATTTCCACAAAATTTTTCTATAAAGGGACAGAGAGCAAATATTTTTGCAGTTGTGGGTCATTTGGTTTCTGTTCCAGCTACTCTGCAGTTGCAGCTCAAAAGCTGCCATATAAATGAATGGGTGTAACTATGTTCCCATAATTATTTATGGGCCCTGAAATTCAAATTTCATATTATGCTCACATCATAAAATATTATTTTTCTTTTGATATTTTTCCTAATGTTTACAAAGCCTGAAAGCTATTTTTAGCTCTTAGTTTCTACATAAATAGGGAGTAGGCTAGATTAGGTGTGTGGGCTGTACTTTATTGAATCCTGCTGTAAATTTAAGTCTCTTTAATTAGATGAAGTCTATGCTATAAAAAGGTGCTAGTGACCCAATACTATAGCTATCTGGAGAATGTATGCATTTGCTATGGAAAAGCTGCAACATCAACAATAGATTCCTAAGGGCTAACAGCAGTTTCTTGATAAAGAAACTACATTTAATACTTTCAACCTCTTGAGCTGACTGAATGTTGAGTGAATTAACCATGAGGCAACATTTATGGATTCTAACCAGTGACTTTATTATGGTGTAGAGGTTTTTGAAGTAAACTTCCTATAATTATGCACTGCCTTGCTAATGCAGCAAGGATGGAAAACTTTCTGTGAATAAATTGGCTACTTCTACCTTCCTACATCCTCACTTCCAGTGGTTTTGATTTTGGGGACAAGGAATTTTGTTTTTACTGATGGCAGCTTTCTTCTGACTTGGCCATGTAAATGAAGTCAAGAGGATGTAAGTAGCTCAATGTAAATTGGTAGGTTGATTACAGCATGATTACCCTAGTTATTCTTATAATAATAGGAATTTTATTTGAATTGTTCAGCAGGCCTCATAGTTCATGGTCAACTGGCATATTTCTAGATTCCCAGGGTTAATAGTTTTAACAGTGTTTCTAGACTTCTGTAATATGGTTCAAGATAATATATCTATAAACAAGCTCATACTGATTCATACAACCACTATTCCTGATTGTTATTATACAAATAATGAGACCATTTGGAGAAAACAGATTCCCTTAAAATAAGGCAATTTGTTTCTAGCTGTGGTTTATTTAACCTTAAGTAATTCACACAACCCAATATTCATCTTTGCTCTTTTCCAAAGAAACAAAGAAATTGACATTTGAACTTGAGCTAAGCATGGGTGAGTACATTGTTGGTAGGTGCCGTCAGGTCGTGTCCGACTCAGCGACCCTCGTAGGGTTTTCAATGGCTGACTGTTTCGGGATTGCCTCAGGAGTGGGTTGCCACATCCTTCTCCCATTTTTACGGTGCTGGGACTAGAACTCAGGACCTCAGGGACTGCAGAGCAGCGCTCTACCAACTGAGCTAAATCCCAGCCTGGGTGAGTACATATTTCCTACTAATTATCACTATTGTTGGGTGTCATGTGGCAAACCCAGATGGGCTATGCATCTGTGTTGTGTATCACTTGCTTTTAACATTGGACAAATATATATATATGTTCCCCTCCCATTTTCTCTACTCTAAGCATATCAATTATTTTTAAGCTCGTGTATTTTATATTTTCCTTATAACCCAAGTTTGATGATAGCATTCCTCTGCTCCAAATATTAAACATTCAATCACTTAAAGATAAAGTTCAAACATGTTAGCCAGCTGCTCAGTGTCTCTTTCATATTATTTCCCAGTTAACCCCCTTCAATTTTCACAGTATCCCTTTCTTACTACTCTTTTGAAATTATTAATTCATTCTCCTTTCTGCTGGTTCTGACCTACCAGATTACCTCAAGGCTTCATTCAATGCCCTTCCTTTTTATAATTGTCTATAAACATACTATTTACCATTCAAAGCACAAGTCAAAACTGAAGTAGTATAAGAATTCTTAAAAATTCAAGTTATGCCCTTCTTCCCCTCAGAAAACCATGGTTACTCACAGATTGCCTTGGAATTGAATTGTTTCTGTGTGATTCTCCTTTGTCTTCTAAGCTTATAAGTTCATATAGGATGGACATCTCCATATCTCGGTGCTTTACAAACATTAGAGCAAAGGACTGTGATTTCCAGAGCATGGGGAGATCCATCATTTCAGAATCCACTGTCATCTTTAAAGGTTTTATGTCCTCACTTAAGACAATGTGTTATCAGAGACTGTAAGGAGAGAAGTATATGGTACCTTGTAAATAGCTCTAATTAAACTACAAACCTTCAAGAAGAAATGGGTGGAACCCATGTGATGGGGAAATGGAAGAATCTATCATTTTTAAACTTTCAGCTATTTTCTATGTACTAGAGCTAGAAACTAAAAAATCTCTCTTGCTTCAGACATTTTACTTTAGATAGAAGATTGAAATATTTTGTGCTTGGGTGCCATGCCAAGGGTGGGTAGGTAGAGTTGCTTTGTTTTGGTCAAGCATATATAATAGAAAACCCACAGCTGAAATGAAGATTGCAATGTCTTTCTGATTTTAAAGATAAAAAAGTATTTTCATTGACGAGAAAATAATTGCATTGGGGAGAAATAATTTTTGAGGGAGCTCAGTTTGAGCTGATGGGAAAGACATTGGTAAAGCACTTCATTGTCCCCAACTCTTTGGAGAACACAGGTTACTCTGGCAACCCAAAGACTGGCAGCTTTGGAAACTTCAAGAGATACCACTTTCATGCTTACCAGGTGTTTTTACCGTACTCACTCAACAATGTCCATAGGTCTATGTGGAGATTCATGAACAAAGAAAATTGACAAGTAGAAGCTAGGGCTGAAGAAACGGATGGAAATCATCAAGACATCAAGTGTCAGACAGCATCTGACAGATTGTCAGTTTCATATCCAGACTACATTTGCAGACTCTAGCCATTAAATATTGGGTATTCTCAAGATGCTGACATTGTGTTACCATGAAAGAGGATGTTTGGGTCTTAAAAGTTTATTTGGACCAGGTGTGTTAGTGCATGGCTGTAATCCCAGCACTTGGAAGTCTTAAAGATTGTAATCTAAGGAGGAAGATTGCCAGTTTGAGGCCAGCCTGGGTTGCACAGTCTCCAAAACCCTGTCTCCAAAAAACAAAAAACCAACCAACCAATCAAAAAGTTGATCTGAAATCATTCTGTGTATAAGGGGCAGAATGTACCATTATTTAATAAGTCCTGTTTAATAAAATTTTGTCAAATTTAATTTGAGTTCTCAGTGACTGGCATTCTCAACTCAATGTAATTTTATCATGCAAGATGTTTCCATCTACCATATTAGAACAAACTATTGAGATATCCATAAGTTTTAAGGGGTTTTTAAAGCCTAGAAACAGAAGTACATAAGCCTATCTAAGAATTATCAATTTTGGGCAATTTTTTGCCCTTCTTAAAGTTTTCATGAAGAGTTCTTAGTACTAGGAAGAAAAGTGCTGTAATGACTACTTGAGATGTATGAATTTATACTCTCCCCCCATAGCACCTGCACACATAAAGGTTGTGTGTTCCTGAGTGTGTGAATGAGTGCATGTTTGGCCATCAGTACAGTTGACCCTCATCTGCTACCGGAAGTCCAGACTAGTAGTCCTGAGGAACACAACACCTTTTCAGCTCATTGCTTTGGTTAGACAGGGTAAGCTGTACAGTATGTCCTCTCACCACAGAAACACTCCACAGTTGCCAAGAAGTTGCCAACAGCCTAGTGCTCTCCCTGTAATTCTTTGTTTTCTGATATTCTAGTCGTGTTAGACACATTAGAATTTCCATTCAATTATTTAAAGTTCTGCCTACATCCCTCCCACTAAGACAAACGTTGGTAACACAGCATATTGTACAATATGAAAAAAGACAATTACCTGAAATATAGCTAATTCTCAAGTCTCCTAAATGACTTTTCATTTCCATTTCTTTGCCCTCAGCTTGTGATAATAAGATCCATCTATCAGCAAGATCTATTAGCCTATTTCAACATTCTTTTGATTTGAATTTTTATTCGAATTAGGTGTATGCTTCTTTCATTTGATTTTCCTTTCCCTATTTTCTTTTTAACCATGCTTCTTAGGAAAAATATCTGCCTCTCTTCTTTTTGACAGAATATTCTCACACGAGTCTCTTCACACCTGTAGCCATACCACTGTGGCATCTGATCCCATCAGATCTTAAGCAGAGTCGGGTCTGGTTGGTATTTGGATGGGAGACCACCTGGGAATATCAGGTGCTGTAGGCTTGGAAGAAGAACCTAGAAACACACTCCTCTTCACGCCCTCAGGAAAAATCAGCCACTGACAACCTTATGAATAGCAGAGAAGCACTGACAATAGTGCTGTGCTGGGCAGGGCACAGTGTCAGGCAGTGTTTCATCTGTTGTACAAAGGTTCTCTATGAGTCAGATGCTTTGATAGCACCTAACAACAAGCCTCTTCACATTTGAAGGACAAATTTTTAATCCACTTACATCTATGTATTCTCATTGGTCATTTAAAGAGAGTAGATTTATGGGGTAAGATAAAAGAAACATAAAGAGCAATGACAATTTTTGTAATTTTTCAGGTTTTGTTCTATATTTTGAAAAAGGCAGTTTTGCTTTAAGGGCCAAATAATGAGAGGAAACCGTTTCTCCTAATGGGCTGCTCAACAAGCATTTTTTTAAAATCAATAAATGTTAGTGGGGTACAGAGTAGTAAGACTTGCTATTTCCACTGTCCATCTATTACATCATGTTTGGTTATTCTTACATCAACTTACATAATTTATGAAACTCTTTGATTAATACATGGTAAAAATTGTATGCAATTATGGTTTATATTCCCAGTTTTTTCCATGTATTTGTGGAGTTGTATCATGTAACTTGAGATTGTCCTCTCTCCCTTTTTAACCTTCTATATTATTTCCTCTCCCCTTCCCTTTTCCATAGTCTTTACTCCCTCCCACACTAGACATCTCCCCGTTTCTTTCTACTCTACTTATATTTTCCCTTCTTAGATAAGCCTGGTTGTTCTTTTCTTTCTTTTTTTTTTCACCATAGTAAAAGCAGATTTGGGGCTGCAGTAGCATATGAGGGCATCTGCATTACTTTCTGCAATGGGGACATTGGGTAGAGTTGGCCGCTGGGGTGAGTGGCCTTCCTATACAGTACGGCACGTTGCTAGAGTTGGGGCAGCTGCACTCCTTCTCTTTCTTTCCTTTAGGACATATTTCTTATGAGCTTATTAACTAAACAGATTAGGGTGTTGGGCCCAACCACTTCCCAAATACTAATTTGAATGACAGGCTGTGATGAGCACAGTGGCATTTTCCGTGTGGTCACTTTTGTTCCCAAAGTCTCAAGCGGCACTTGGGAATGTTGTGCTTACAAGGAGTGCTGACATACAAGGGATGGAGGGAAATGCCAGAGAAGCCCTTGACTTCCTCCCGCAGGCGCATACATCACAGAGGCTCAAAGCAAGAGAGGCTTCCTTGTCTGCTCTCTCCTTGGGCACTCCAGCCAAGCACTTGGCCATGAACAGCAGCTTCTAGAGACATAGGGCTGAAGAGTTTCTCAACTACCCTCAGCTTGGCTCCTGCAAGTCAGTTTGAAAGCAATGTCAAGATGGATGTTAGAACTGCCAAGAGACAATGAACAATGATAGGGAAGACAGCAGTGTTTGCCCAGGGTCTGTGTCCCTACAACTGTAGATAGAAGCAGAGGTGTTCTCAGAGGGCTTGATCTAGGATTGTGGTTTGGATTTAAAATAGAAGTTACCAAAAACAGTTATTAGGATAGTTTATTGTACAGAAGATGGGGAAAACTCATGTTGGTTTCATACCCAGATGGGAGAGAGACAAATCAAATTGTGGGAGTAAAGAAAAATCATCTTGTTGATAACAACAAGGTAGGGGATATCATTTGAATTGGATGGCAGAGAAAAGCTCTTACCAGATATAGTAAAGTGCAAATTAAACTCTCAAAATCATAAATGATAGCAAAAGAGATCTTCACACTTAACTCAAGGTTTTATTCAGCCACTGATCCAAATAACAAACTTTTACTGATGGATGATGGTAAGGAGCCAATGTTGACCACTACTTTGTCATTTCTTCTGGGCAGTGGTGTAGATAGTTCTAGTGATGCTTTGGAGATTTGAATTTCTTATTCATTTATAAATCCACAGCTTTGGTATCATGTTGGGAAAGACACACACTAATAGGTAGTGTATCAAGTGAGTTTCCTGCCTCTGAAAACATCCTGATCTTTTATTTCCTTCTGTTACCTGTAATTCATGTTTGATTGAAAGAGATGTTATCAACTATTCAGTTGAGGACACATGGTTGGAACAGTATTATTATTTTCATGGAAACTTCTGGGGCTAATGGACCATTCTAGGATAAAATGGACATGAAAAATAATATGTATAATTTGGATAAATTTAACTTCAAATAGAAACATATCTTATTTGTGAAACTTATTTGTGAAGGGGGAGCATGTGATGGTAATTGATTTCATGGTTTCCATGGGGTTCAAAATAGAAAGATAAATAAGCACATTCATTAGGATAGCTATCTGGGGGTACTGATAATGGTGTGTATTTAGTAGATTAAAATGGAGTTTCAACATGCAAATAAAAGAGTGAAAAATCAAGAACATTTGTTCCAAAAGAGTACTTGGGGACAATTTAACCAGACTGAAGTCCAGAGAAGTAGACTGACATTCAAGTTCACATAGCTAGTAGAAAAAAGCAGCATGGACTCACTGAAAGATATGATTGGAAACCATTGTTCAAAGGAAGGATATACAAATTAAGAATTAGCATGTATTTTTCTTCATCTTCTTTTTCATTGATTGCATCTAACTTAAAGGGAGTGACCAAGAAACCATAAGACAAAATAAGTAATATGAAGACTTATGTACTTTGCTAGGTCTATTAGTAGCACTCTGTATATAGTGTTCTGTGAAAGAAGGTGGAAATTAGTGTTTAAACTAAAAATTTTAATTTCTCATCCATTTGCAAACAATAAATAGTTGACCATATAACTAGTTGTGGAAGACTGTATCTTCCAAAAATGTTAGCATCTCTCATCCCAGATATTCTTAAAATGTGACCTTGCCAGAGTGGGACCTGTTTTACCACCTCCCCTATTTTTTACCCTCAATCCCTACTGCCACCTGAATTTACCCAAGTGATCCTTTCTGACTGGGAAGTAAAAGTGATATTAGATAACTTTTGAAGCTAGGTCATATAGGACAATACTGTGTTCACCTCTGTTTTGGGATTCTTGACTGGGAACAAGGAAACATGCTGGTGGAGGGCAGGAAGTTTAAGGAACCTCAAGAAGGCACTTATAGGTTTTCCAGCTGCAAACCGTGTCTGAGGTTCCCCAGAAGAGCCATGTCTGTGAGGAGTCACGAAGATAACTCTGGCAGCCACCACCATCTGATTGCAGATACTTAAGAGACCCTGCATAAGAACTGCCAAGCCAAGCCCAGTCTCCCTGACAAACAAACAAAATGAAAACAAGTGATTGCTGTTATTTTAAGTTATTGAGGTTTTGAATTGGCTCGTTATGCAGCAATAGGTAGGGAGAACACTACTCCTAAAAGCAGAAAGGAAGAACTTTTTATTATGCTTTAAAATGAAAAAATAAATTTGGAATCAATCAGACTCATAATTCCACCACACAGATACAAATGATTTCCAAAAAAATGTGAACTACATGCAAAGCTCATAAATTTCCAACAAAACTCATGGAAAGAGGACATATGATAAAGGTCAACAACATTTTCTAAGCTTAAAATGTAAAATGATGTAAATTCAGATTATTGCATACACATCTTTTTATTTGCTTAAAAAATAGACAAGGTGACCTTAGGTGACTTTTCTACCTCTAACTTCTGTCATTCCATCTTCATAGTGTGGGTGTTCAGTTTGCTGAAAAAAAAAACCAGATTTTAGAACAGCTTTCTTTTGGAAATGATGTTTTTAAAGTTAAGAAAAATCTCACACACTGTAGAAGTGGCAGCCATAAAAATACATATAAAAATAAATTGAAAATTCATTACAATTGTGGCACAAAAAAAATGCATTGAAACTGGATTACAAAGTAAAATGAACAAAGTTGGCATTTGATTAAATGAGCAAGCCAAAGTATTTACAGTATGATAATATGTTGGAAATGGTTAGAGATACTATAAAATAAATGAAGAAAATTCTACATGTACAAATCTAGGTTTGAACTAGAAAATAATAAGAATTTTAGATAGTGTGATCTTATCACAATAAGGCAGGGATCAGAGACTGGGGTTAATTCCTAACTCTAAAAGGAACATTCAACTCTGTGCTTAGAAAATGCAGAAAAGTCATGACTACAAAATGTCAAAAAAGGTTTTTCCTGGTGGAAAGATACTAAGGTAGAAAACCAAGAGATTTGACTGGTTTGTGTAAGCTAAAAGTACATTCCTTCCCTTTCTCTACATCCCACCCCCGCTGTCCTCAGACACATATCAACACCACCCATTTTTAACGAGTGACAGTGACTCCATGTTCCTCATGTACATCTGCACAAACAGCAACAATAATTCATCAGTCTCCTAACAATTCATCATCACTTTCTAAGGTTGAAGACCTTAGTGAGATTAAGATTTAATAAGCCTAAGCATTTTTTGAAGTTCTTCTTTTAATGTGTGTTTTGTTCACTTAGCCTCTACTCAGCTTAATAAGGGATAGAGAGGATTAACACCTATAAGTGGCTATTACCCAGGTGAAGAGATAGACATAAATTAATAAAAATATTAAAACTTTGAAAAGTCTAAACAGTGTTAATAATGCAATGAGTTCTTGTTGTTGTTGTTATTAGGTGCCGTCGAGTCAAGTCCGACTTATAGCGACCCTATGTACAGCAGATCGAAACACTTGCCGATTCTGTGCCAGGCAAACCATCTTATTTATGTTTAAGCCCATTGTTGCAGACACTGTGTCAATCCATCTGGTGGAGGGTTTTCCTCTTTTGCGTTGACCTGCCACTCTCCCAAACATGATGTCCTTCTCCAGGGATTGTTCTCTCCTGACT